>JAPWLS010000104.1:0-140790 GCA_028551675.1 Tineola bisselliella
TTCATTTGTTCGGACTATTTAGTAGATGGTTTATGTGAAGTTAGCACAAAATCAGTAGAGCGGTTCTTCATTTATCACATTTTTTGTAACAAATTAATTCAATAAATGGCGGATTGTGCTGTCAAATTGAAACTATTTTCAGTGTTGACAGTAATTGAAACTTTTTATGTCATTCATGTTGTTTGATGCATGAATTTGATGTTCCATTTTTTTTAATACTTCACTTTATACGTAGCGAAGCACGTACCGGACCGCTAATATAAGTACACATACATTAGTACTTTGTTATTTCAATGTATTATAGCGACATCTCGGATGAATTTAACATTTTTACGTAGAATCGTTCAGCCATCAAGAAACTAACTAGCGTTAAGAATTAAAATTTCTATTTTCTATATATTTTGTGTTTGACTTTAATAGGATTATAAGTTTATTTTTATACTAGCTTTTGCCAGCGGCTTCGCTCGCGTTAAGAATCATAGTAGCTCCAATCTTTAATTTCAGTTCAATCCGTCGAAAATCT
Source organism: Tineola bisselliella (assembly GCA_028551675.1). Taxonomy (NCBI): domain Eukaryota; kingdom Metazoa; phylum Arthropoda; class Insecta; order Lepidoptera; family Tineidae; genus Tineola; species Tineola bisselliella. Next base: position 524 of record JAPWLS010000104.1, read on the forward strand.
AATAAGATTTATACAAACTTTCATCCCCTATTTTATCCCCTTGGGGGCAGAATTGATCAAAATCCTTTCTTAGCGGATGCCTACGTCATAACATCTACCTGCATGCCAAATTTCAGCCCGATCCGTCCAGTGGTTTGGGCTGTGCGTTGATAGATCACTATGTCAGTCAGTCACCTTTGAGTTTTATATATATAGATTTTCTATATTTTTTTTTTGTATTCTATAATTTATAATCAGTTTTCTTTTCTATTTCCTATACTAAATTAGCAATTTTTTGTAATAATATTCGAAACTTTATTTCTATTGATTTGAAAATGTATTTAATGTTTAGTTACTATGTAGTGTTATTTACTATTTGTCTTCGACTTTTCTTGACGTCAGCCATTCTCAAAGTGTGTTCCGCGGAACCCTAGGGCTAAAATACTGCAAAAAATACCTACCAAAGGGAGATTATAAGGTTACATCCAAATATTCCAACTAAATATTACATTGCAATATGATTATTCATAAACTAGCTGTTGCCCGCGGCTTCGCTCCCGTTAAGAAGTATTATTATTAATTAGGTATAGTTTTTGCGGCTTTATTTTTGTTTAGCGTGTGTAAAAACGTCTTCATCATAGTAGCTCCAATCTTTAATTTCAGTTCAATCAGTCGAAAATCTAATAAGATTTATACAAACTTTCATCCCCTATTTTATCCCTTCAGGGGTGGAATTTTACAAAATCCTTTCTTAGCGGATGCCTACGTCATAACATCTACCTGCATGCCAAATTTCAGCCCGATCCGTCCAGTGGTTTGGGCTGTGCGTTGATAGATCACTAAGTCAGTCAGTCACCTTTGAGTTTTATATATATATAGATTTTGTATATTTTTTTTTGTATTCTTTAATTTATAATCAGTTTTCTTTTCTATTTCCTATACTAAATTAGCAATTTTTTGTAATAATATTCGAAACTTTATTTCTATTGATTTGAAAATGTATTTAATGTTTAGTTACTATGTAGTGTTATTTACTAGCCATTCTCAAAGTGTGTTCCGCGGAACCCTAGGGCTAAAATACTGCAAAAAATACCTACCAAAGGAAGTTTATAAGGTTAGATCTAAATATTACATTGTAATATGATTAAACATGAATACATATAAATCAGTTTTTTATAATTATATTAAGGCTTTTTCCTTCGCCAAAAGAGAACGGCTGCTTTACGCCGTACACAGTCTAGATACTCACGTATTTTTTCAATATCCTCAAAACAATCTCTGTTGCATGTAAAACTGCGTTTGTATAAAGTGGTTTTTGGGCCAATATAAAGTTGCAAGTAAACAGTGAAGCAGGATATTGCGAGCCACGAACTCGGAGTGGGGAGAAATTGCGAAATAACGACGAGCCCACTCAATCCTCCTAGTTGACTTAAAACGTTTATGAAGGACTCGTACATTTAGTTCTACAAAAGTTATTGTAATGTATATGAGGTACAGTAATGCCCCGCTTTACGCGAGGGATACGTTCCGGAAAAAATCGCGTTAACTGAAATTCCCGCGACCATAGAGAAGTTGATGACTACATTATGTTTATACGCACTCTTTCGCGTAATTTAATAATAAATTTGAATTTCGCGTTATAGTGAAACCGCCCATAACGGGGTCGCGTAAAGCGGGGTATTACTGTACCATATACCTCAATTGATCTTTTCTAAACATTTGGTTAAAATAAAGTTTTATTCAAGGTTATTTGCATACACTAATTCACTAAAAGCTAGTATATGACAATTGTTAATAATAATAATAATTCTTTATAATACTTTCTAATTCTTTATAATTCTTTATAATTGTTATGTGATTGGTGGAGTCAATTAAATAGATATAAAAAAAATATTATTTATTTACTTTTAGTAATTGGACTCCAATAGAGCGCTTTTACTCGTCAATACAAATACAAATATAAATGAAATAAATTTATTAATTAAAATAATTATCAATTTTATTTAACAGCTGTATATGGGCATTGTCATTCTATTATATACCTAAGGGTAAATATAAAATGACATTGGTTGTGCCCAAGCTTTTTTATCAGTAAGATATTCATCGAACGTGTAATATGAATAAAAAGATAAAATATATTATATAATGATACTAGCTTTTACCCGCGGCTTCGTTCGCATTTAAGTCATTAAATAAGTATCAGAGATCATTTCAATAGAAGTAAATCAATATGATTCCAAGCAGCTGAAACTATAGTAAAAAAATTTTTTTTTTAAACAAAATGTATCCTATGTTACTTCTAGTACCTCCAAAAATATGTGTGCAAAGTTTCATGATGATCGGTTTAGTAGTTGGTGCGTGAAAACGTAACAAACAAACTCACATTCACATTTATAATATAGGGATATCTTATATTTAGGGTTAGAAAGTCCTAGATAGGAATATCTATTAATAGCGACTGAATGTTAATTCCTAATTGAAGCAGTCACCAACACACGCTACTAGAGATTCAATTTAATTTTGCGAACTTGCGCACATGTTCAAAGTAACGTATTTACTAAATAGATCATGATTAATCTCTCTCAAAACTGATACAGCCGCAAAACAGTGGTCCCTAATCTACGTAAGGGGAGGTCGGGCCGACATGGGACATTATGTGACATCTCCCCTTTTGATTACGATACACACAAAACCGATGCAAACGTCTTCATCGGGTAAATGTATAAGCCGAACTGTGAGTTGGTATTCGATTGGTTTGTCTTGGTTTTATTTGTCAGAGTTTTGTCCTGATAGGAGTTTTGAATCAGGATTTGGGAAAAAAATTGAGAATAGAAAAGGTGACTTGCAAAAATATAGTTAGTTGAATTTTTCAATAAATTCTTTTAATGCGTTTTTGACACAAATTTCCTTTGAGAGGCCCAAACAATAGTCTGCTATCAGATGACAGTCTCATCTTTCTTGATACTTATTCTTCTTAGTTTTAATGTCTTGGTAAGAGAGAGCTGATACAAAAACAAAACACTATTAATGCATATTATACCACTCTATCAGTTTTCAAATCATATTTTTTTGACCTACCTGGTGTGACGTCACATAATTTGCAATTTTACACCTAGAAATTATTAAAATAAAACAGCAGTTCCGTAATTATTTTCATTTAAATTATTATCATATTTTGAAATGTGTTCCCCACCCCTTGTCACACAATGTCACACTTCGTCGACCTATGAATAATTTAACAAGTACATGAAGTATTGTCTATAGATATAAATTTGAATCTCCCACATAATCCACGAATACTTCTCGCAAGCAAGAAGATTAATGTCGCACCAGTTTACCCCACTTTCCCCTTCGAATACGCCCCTGGGACTCCTCAAAGAGACAAAGTTAATTGATGCACATATTCCTAATATTTTTATGTAAAAAATTATCCAATTCCAACCCTGACCCCGAGAAAATGAATCCCTCTATTAACCTTGAAATCCATCAAGCTTAGGCGTGTCTCGTGTAAAATTTATTTAATTAATTTTGTTATTATATGCTTATAAATTAAGTTTTTCAACATTGTTATCATGACTTCCGTTTAGGTTAATTTGTTTAAAAGCGTTATTGTTAATTCCGGGAATTAATATGAGATTATGTTATCGCGGACAAACATACAAGTTGTTATTGTGTAGAAATATGTATATACTGATTCTATTTGTAATATAATTAATAATTAAAATTTAATTAATAACGAAGATTAATACAGGATGCCAACAACCCACGCGCATTTGATAAACTATTTGACAATAAATAATAATATCAGTCGTTGAAGCGAAGCCGAAGCGACCGCACGTATCCTGATGATGCCACGTGAAGTGGCGAAACGCGTCGAGACAAATTGCTGAATGTTGTAGCGGGAATTATAAGCAAAACAATTTTAAATAATTTCATTTAATATGGATTTCCAAAGTAACGCCTGAGACAATAATAAATAATAATTTATACAACATAAATAACACAAATATTTTTATAATAGCGAACGCGTTTTAACACAATTGATTTCAATATCAAAAAGAAACGGCAAAAATGAATGTTAAACAAAGTTACTCTTAACAACGATTTGATAATGTTTAAAAATTAGATTTAAAATATGTGTTTTGTACTTAAATTTGGTGCCTAATGTATTGTAGAAGAAAGTGTAAGATATGCGCGTATGTATATATTTGCAAATAAAACACAAAATACGTGTAAGCCTTTTAATGTTTGACAGTAGACTGAGAAACTACTCTCTATATATATTATAGAAAATAAACATTGTGATTAACTAGTTTTTTTTTTGACAGTTTAAAAGTTCTTGTTATATTTAAGTAATATTTAGGATAAATAATGCTTATAAATTGTAGTGCACGAGGAGGGACGGTGTATTTCTAAATTGAATTTGAAATTTGGATTGAATTCTTTTCGAATTAATTTTCAGAGTGCCCTAGAGCTTCATTACAACGCAATGTAACCCAATTTTCGTAGGGGACCATTATTTTCTCTCCCTCAAAAACTCATTGTGAAGGTCTCCGCCGTAGATTTATTTAAATAGCCGCACCCCGTTAGACCTTTGATTGCATCGTGCGGGAAAGCTTATTACCGTTGGGTTAGTAAGCGTAATTTTGAGTGTTACAATCCTTTTTTATTTTCTTTGATGTATATTTTGTAGTATGGATTATTTTTGTTACTATTAAAGTATAATTAACTAGGCATAGAGACACCTATCCTTGTCTTAATTTTGGCTTAATTTTTTTTCTTATCACTCACATACTACCAGGTGGGTCACGGGAAACTCCCACATTTCAAAGTTACGCAGTATCATCGTCTGCTAGTATTACCTAAATGTGAATGTACATAACTTTGTTGGCAATTTTTATTTTTTGATATATAGTTCTCTTTTACCACCCTTAAGTGTAGGAAGTTCCCGTGCCTCAGCCTGTATTATGTTGTTAACATATAATCTATGAAATTATTTTTCTAACCATACTATTTAAGCAAATATCTATAATTAGAAAAAAAAATTAAATTTAAACTTGTTCGAAATGTGGATATATTTATTTATATATTTTAAATAAAAACGTCGCTTAATGTAATTAAATGTTATTTATTTAATTACAAAATAGTAAATGTAAAAAACAAACTTTTCTCACAAAGATGAACTCGTTGTCCGAATTAAGGCTCAGCGTCCCGTAAAAATAAACAGTGAGGCCCTTTTAATTGATAATTGAATTATATTCGACGGGATTGAAGTTGCCTGGTTGCGGACACCGGTAATGAGTATGACGGGGAGCCCCGGGATCCTTGATTGCGGCCCAATTAGCGGGTGATTTCAATTGTTTTTTCCCTTTGCCAACTTAATGTTTTCATAGGTTCAGTGCAATACATATATTATCATATAAAGAATTTAGTATAACCTCTTTTTTCTCTATTCAGGCAATGATTGACGAGTTTCTTGTGGTATTCTTCTCGTCATACACCTTTCCGAAGTCATGGTAGAGTCTAACGATGAGCAAGTGCACGCCTTTAGTGCCTATGCTAATAAACTATTTTCATTCATTTCTTTCATATGTTTATGAAAATAGCACAAAGAATACAAATACTTAACCTATTTTTTTTTATTTTATATAATAACTAGCTTTTACCCGCGGTTTCGCTCGCATTTAATTCATGAAATAAGTATCAGAGATCATTTCAATAGAAATGAATCAATATGATTCCAAACAGCTGAAACTATAGTCAGTTGGAAACTATAGTAAAAATATATTTTTTTTTAAATAAAAAGTATCCTATGTCACTTCTAGTGTACAAAGTTTCATGATGATCGTTTAAGTAGTTGTTGCGTGAAAACGTAACAAACAAACTCACATTCACATTTATAATATTAGTAAGGGATATTCGTAACCGGGAACTGAACCTACGACTTTTACATAATAAAGACATTTGTTCGTTATATGTATCTTATTAATAATCTAAATTACTATAATTAATAATTATTTTTGTTTCAGGTAATTAGTTTCATAATTAACAAGGCGTGTTTTTTGGTAAGCGCTAGTGTTGTTTAAAAAATTAAATACTGTTAGATTTTAATTGATTTTCTAGTATAACTAAAACAAGAAAATACTAGTGTTTGTTTAGATATTTAATCTTTCAAAAATAAAGAGTTAATATTTTTTAATAGTCAATTAAATTGCATTTTTGTCGGTGGTGCAATACTTTTTTGACGTGACAACGTCTTATAATTCGATTGAGCCGGCTGCACGCGCGAAAAAACATGACTCATGCGGCGTTACCTCGCTCTGAGGCGTTCCATGTAAGGCTTGAAGTGATCTTGATCAATTTCATTGTGATTTCCAATTACCTCCTTCTCTATATACATACAAATCTATTAATAATTAAACAAATGAAATTAAAATTTTCTTTTGAAAAATGTTACCATTCCATCAGTATTTTCTTAAGACGTTGTCACGTTCAACTATCGTCAGTAAACCGACTTTACAGACAACCGATTTTTTTACTAGTGGATTATCGTTACTATTTCATGTGCCATTTGCCAAATTGTATTTATCTATTTATTTATTTAGCCTCCCTATAAAGTTACTTTAATACAATATATTAAATAAAGGACCTCTACTATTATAAACCGAATGAAATTTTAATTATATGATAAGACAACATGCTTAAATTAGGTTGAAGACAATATTAGTTTTAAAAATTAATAAAAGTAATAATACAACAAAATAGTACTGATGAATACGTTATTTAGATTTTTTTAAATTTTATTGAAAAATCTATGGGATTACATAGTATAAAGATAAAACAAACATAAACTTATGGGATTATCCTATTAAAGTTAAACACAAAATATAAAGAAAATACAATAAACCATTAAAACAATAGTTATCTTAATGCTAGTTTCTTGATGGCTGAACGACTCTGCGTAGAAATATCAAATTCATCAGAGATGTCGCTATAATACGAACATATACGGCGTAGCTGATTGTTTTTTGACACGTTATGTAAATATAATAAATACAAACAAAATGGAAAAATAATAGATTATTGTTTTATAGTAGTCTTTATAGCAGTTCTGAGCAGAGGTAATTTACAACAAAGTAACTTTAATAGCTAACATTGTATTCATCCTCGTTAAAGCGTGAAAATCGCCATTACAATCAGAAATTCAATACTTCACTCATTTGTCTAATACGGTCGCACGTCCCTTCATCAAATAATAAACAAACAATTGTACAAACGTGATCCGATTAAACGGAAAGTCGCTACAAGTCAATGGCATTTTAACCACATTACAAGCTACACTACAAAAGCCTTATCTTGAGGAAATAAAACACAAATTAGTCCGGTAAACTTTTGAGTGTATATCTTGATATGTGAGTTACGTTTTCGGAATGACGAACGTCGGTGTTTGATGACTTTATTCAATATTTGAGCGGCTACCTGACCGGGAATGTTTGCCGCAACTGAATGTACCCCTTTACCCGGATCTCCCCTTTCACTTGGATCGGACTCATCTCAAATAATTGTTTTGATTCCGGACAATGTTCCGTGGACGTTAAAAGATTTTCTCGTCAATTTTATAATACCTGCACACAATATAAATAAGAAAGTTTAATTCTAGAAACCATACAAACAAAAATAATTATAAAACTGGTGGGTCACAAAGGATAAGTCAGCCATTTTCAAAATACTTAATAAATACCTAATAAACATAGACAGATAGGATATCTAGGTTAGATTATTATGTATTATTATTATTACATAACCACAGGTATAAATACTAGCTTTTACCCGCGGCTTCGCTCGCATTTTAGTCATTAAATAAGTATCAGAGATCATTTCAATAGAAATGAATCAATATTTCAAACAGCTGAAGCTATAGTCAGTTGGAAACCATAGTAAAAAATATATTTTTTCTTAATAAAAATTATCCTATGTTACTTCTAGTACCTCCAAAAATATGTGTACAAAGTTTCGCGATGATCGGTTAAGTAGTTGTTGCGTGAAAACGTAACAAACAAACTCATATTCACATTTACAATATTAGTAGGGATTACGTAATATTACATTGCAATATTTCTCTTCCCAAAAGGGTTTCATCACCAAAAAGTTTGAAAACCTCTGTCGTAGGTATATAATCTATTAATTCCATAATATATAAGGTGAAGTACATTAAAAAAGAACAGAATATTAAAAAAAAAACCTAATTCCCTTAGCGTTCAAAGAAGTAGTACAGTCAGAAACAAAAAAGAGAAAATGCATAAGCTCGGAGACTGAGACGCACGATCATTATACTTTCATAGTTGACTGATTTCCAAAGCTTCTTTAGCGGTTTTCGGAGTGTAGCGAAGGGAAAACCTTAAGGAGTTACCGCTGCGTATTACTATAATGGTCTAGGTACAGTCGCACAGATAAACACTAAATCGCTTGCTGGAGATAAGTTGATGTTCTTTGAGGAATACGAATATAATAGCTCTTTTTCAGTCTCTCTTTGTAAAACTATATTTAAATAAAACTTATTTTGCTTTTTTTTACAATATACTCAAACGGAATGTTTAATTAGTACATATCATATTTTGTACAAATGCTGGAATGTTGAATTTAACATAACATTGACACGATATAAGTGAGTCCACAATAGCATTCAAAATGTTAAAATATATAATCAAAAAATAGACTTTTGTTCGTGACTGTCCACGCAATAATGACGATGTCTTTGCAAGCGGTTTAGAGTAAATGTCATTAGGATGTAGCAGTATTATTTACCATCTTTTAAACCATTCAAACATCGTAGACAAATTATCTTTCCTTTTAGATAAGAAAATATAAAAGATACAACATTTAACGTAAACGATTTATGAAACAGAATTAGACCTAAACGAAAATACATCAATTAAATCGAGAACGTATTTAAAACAATTATTAATTAACTAAGCATTTTACACTCTTAATGAAGCTACAAATGACTATATGTAAAAACAAATGGTATTATTGATTATTGTTGAAAAAGAACAAGGTACTATTACAGTTGCTGCATATTATTAACTAACTGTATTTTGACAAATCCATGTGTTTCAATAGAAAGAGTTATTAAATGTTTATAGTGTGAATAAAGTTGTAGAAGGTGGAGTTCCATTCCCTTTGTCCTATCCCTTATGTGGTTATAATGGTATTCCATGAAATATAGCTTCTTTATCATTTTAAGAATCGTAACTCATAATAATAGCAAAAGTTGCTTCATCGACAAATACACACACAATTCCATTACACCGATCCACGTAAATTACTACCTTATGAATAAATTTCGCATAAAACTGTATACTGCACCTTATCATGTGAGAACGGGATGGCTATATATAAGATGGGGTATGGTAGAGTGGGAGGCGATGAACTTGAGGTCATAATCCGAAAATTTCATTAAGAGAGACGGTTCTGCAGACTGATATCTTGAATATTCGGGGGTACCTATTAGACGGTGAAATTCTGAATTTATTTTCATCTTTTTAATTATTTTTTATGTCTATTAGACTTAGTAATCTTTTGTTTTACTATATTTTATATTATTTTCTTCTTCCACTAATATCTATTCATGAATTCACTTATCTTTACTTAGTTTGGCCCGATGATCCTATCATTCATTAATTATATCATTTAAATTTGTTTCATTTTTAAATTTAATGCCTATATATACTTCGCCACTTTCATTGGTATCTGTCACGACATAGTTTATTGTAGGTTTGAAGGTTAAAAACACAGTTAAAAATAACTTAATTTTAATTGCGTAATAATTAGATGGGTGTCAGAATAACAACTCCTTTAATAGTGGGTTTTATTGAAGGTCAGACTTAAGTCGAGAATAATAGACAGGACGGTTGGCTGTTGTTAGCCTGTGAACTAAACTAACCAATGTAGAGTTCACTATATTACGACATATGTAACCGTGTTTTGGGATTGGCTGAAAAACAACCGGGTATATTTGATGTGTATGTCGTAGTTATGGAAATAAAAGTCCTTCTTGAGTGTGATCATTTATCGAGCTTGTTAGCAACTGACCAATGCGGTGATCACGTACCATTATACAATTCATATAAAAAATTTACATAACTACCCTCTAATTGTAACTCACATATATAACAATATAGATACAAGTATATGCTCGGGCAGCCAATCAGTTTTAACGGGCCGGCATAGTGAAAAAGAAATCGATCGTCTTCTAGAACTAATATACAAAATTAAATTTATACCAAAAATATATTTTAACAATTTAATCAGATTGAATGTAATTCAATAAAACGAAATCTAGATAAAGCGCTTTCTAAATACGAAACAAATCTCTTTATAGCGTGAAGTATGAAATACTCTATTTATAAACCTAAATTGGACTGAAAAAGAATCGTTAAATTTATTTTCTGAGAAATGCTATCAACCTTTCTTTTTATCATAATTGTTATTAAGCTTTATGATTTATTTCCGTTTTTTTTTTGTTATTACATTCAAGCTTGTATTTAAATGGGGTAGGTAGCAATCTCATTACGTCCATATAAGACGATTGGAAATTAAGCTAAAATCATACTTGTATTATTCTTAACTCATATGAGACTGTGACTTAATAAAAAAATATACGAAAATAAAATAAATATATAAGGGTTGAAAGGACCAAAATATCTGTATTTTCTTTGCCCTGTTATTCTTGTAAAGCTGTACACGTGCGAAATAGTCATGTTTAATAGGTTAATACAATTGCCACTAGTTAGCTACGAATACATACGTAGAATATACGTTATATTTACTTTGAGTTAACCCGAGCGAACTGATTACTGTGACCATCATATCTCTTTTATAGACAACGTCTTTAGTGAGCGGAACTCGTGGCGTTCCATTTTCAAAATATTGTTAGCTTCAATTTTATGAATAGAACTCGCGACGTTCGATTTTCAAAATTTTTAATAAAATTTAATTTTTCGCCAGTGATTTTAAATTTGTTAAACTCAATTCGTAATTGAAATCAAATTCAGCTAAACTAAATAATACGTCATTATGTAACTCGTGAAACAGAATTCTTTTAAAAGACAAAAGAAATCCGCAAAACTTTCTCATACAGTTTTAAATTGCTTTTTGTTTACGTATTTTGTGTCAAGTTTTTAGTTTGGTCTAGACTTGATGTAAAATGAGATACCTTTTATCTAATAGGTAACAGTCTAATACAATTTTCTTAAGAGCTTCTCTTTCTACTAAATGTCGCCTTTGTTCACAATCTATTTACGTTTACTTATATTTTATAATATATTACTATTTCATATAGATTCAGAAATGTGAATAAAACTATCGTAACGATTTTGTGAAATTATGATCTTAAAATACATTGTGTTGCTTATTATGGTGTTCAAGTCATCAGTCATAGTCGGCGAAATAAAGGCGTTGAAGTTTGATTGTTTTTTGTTGTTCAAAATATTCGTTAATTTAGTGAAATGAAATGAAATTAAAATAGTTTATTAGCTAAAGGCGTGTGCTTTCTCATCGTTACACTCTACCATGATTTCGGAAAGGCGTATGATAAGAAGAAACTTGTAGTAATGATAATGTCCTATTTATTTCCAATTGCATTGTCACCCTATAACTGACCACTTTACACGTAGCAACCCTGCGGCGAGAGCACGCGCGGGTTTAACTAAATTATGAAAAAAAATCCGTATGAACTAAAAATATAATGTAAACGGTGGCCTAACAAAACAATTTCGTGAAAAATAACTTTTAATAGGCGATTGAAAAATAACTAAGATAACTTCGATATTTTTAATGTTCATTTTTATTGAACTTTTAATCATAGTCAACTGCTTTATTTCATGGAAGTGTTTTTCCGTTCCGTCCTTCAATAAACGTGTATGTACCGTCTACATTTAATTGTTAAAACAATTCGTTGTGCATGGCTCCTTTCAATCTGATACTAATAGGTATAGCTGTATATATACGACTAAATGTAATAGGTACTCTTTTATCATCATATCCGGTATCTCGGAGAAGACTAAAGATTTACGAGGAGGATAACAAACATGCTTTCCGTTCATTTTGAATTTCCAGATGGACAAACGCAATATATCATAAAGTCACGACCATATCCCCGACTTACCATAAAAATATCATTGTTTGAAAAGGTGGCGATTGACTTTTCACCCCTTTTGCCACCCCCTACTTCATCCCCTACAATCATGAGTGTTTTCTTTGCGGAGTACAGTCTGCACCCTTCCGCTGTTATCCTTTTTTTTTGGTATCCCCACTGCTTACCCTCTTTAATGCATAAAGGAGAATGTTTTGATGTAATTTTGTTTTATTTTATGACAGCACGAGAAAATACGCCTTTGTTCTTTGATATATACTACAATATATATATTTATTTATTTATTACTGGCTCTGACTGTACTTTTGTTCTTCTACATGTCTTTCTATTATTCTAATTATATATTACCAATTATAAATGATTCTAAATCTATACGTAAGAATAAATCTTAGTTGATTAAATGACAAAAAATATAATACCTATAGTTGACTAAATTTAAATTCATTTAAAAAAAATATATTTTTGAAGAAATTACTTTTAGTGATTACGTCGCCAATCGCTCTTCATTTGTTCCTTATGTTTTAAATTAAATTGTATTGCATTATTATTTTTATAGCAATAAAATATTTATTATTATTATTATTTTTTTAAACTGTTCGCAGAATATATCCTAGTTAGTGAATAGCAGACCGACGATATATACATACGAAATATGATAATTTGTGTTTTAATTACAAGTAACATGTTTAGTGCGATCTTGTGCGGCTTAATCTTTTGAATTTATTACAAGAACACAACAATTATCCGAACGAACGAGCCCTCGAAACCCATTTACGAGGCAATGGCTCGTTGAGCTCACAAAATATGGCCCTCATCCGCGACTTATTAATGAATTTTTAATAAATTAATTTATTACTTCATTTAAATCTAATTAGTAGTCATTGGTATGCATAACATTTACATATTAAACAATAAAATTTATCTTTATTGCACTTTAATACAAAACTTTATGCGTTTTTTATCCTTTAACTACCTTTTGATCGCGGCTTCGCTCGCAAGTGATTGAATAAGTATCAGAGATCACTTTTGCTACACTGGCCTGCGACGAATTTTTGGATAGACCAGATTTCCGCTTCCGAGGCATTTTGAAAAAAGAAGGGTATGAATTAAAATCAGTGAGATAAGATCTAAAATAATAAAATGACACCTAACCTCAAAAATTCAAATAGATCTATACTCCATATATAAAAATGACAGACAGAAATAAAAATAAATATAGAAAAATTCCAAACAACTGAAAGTATAGTCAATTGGAAACTATAGTAAAAAATACATATTTTTTAATAAAAAGTATACCATGTTACTTCTAGTACCTCCGAAAATGTGTGTACAAAGTTTCATGATGATTGGTTAAGTAGTTGTCGCGTGACAACGTAACAAACAAACTCACATTCACATTTATATAGTATTTATGTTATGCTAAATACAGTTTCGGTTGTATATTGAGCCTTGTAGAATATACCAATAACATTCTATTATATTAGACAAGCATACAAAAACAATAGAACACCGAAGAAAGCTCACAGGAGGATAATCTATAGAAAACAGAATTACAACAAAACCCGTCAATAATTTTGTTTTGGAATAGCGTCTCTTTATACCACAATTTCATATTTACATGAAAATAATTTACATTACATATCCCCTTGCCTCTATTTTGGCGGTAAATCGAAGATAAACACGGCGCTGCTGAGAACGCTCTGTGCCCGCGTCTTGTAAAAACACTTCGCTACAACAAACATTGCCTTTGGAAATATCTTACAGTATACTATATCTATTACAATAAAATAAACGCAGACATATTGGCGCCAATTGCTTAAGTTTTTTTTAATAATAATATTTTGATTTAGATACTTAGTGTGTACTTCTTTTTTTGAATTTAAATAATAAAGAAGTATATATTGTTATTATTGTAATCCTATAAGTGTATCACATTAAGAGGCATAGACATTTTGGTAAAGTTTTTAGATTACACTTGTAGACGACCACGTGCTCATGCCTGGGGGGCTCAGGCATATCCGAAGTTTCGTGATACGGCCGTCACTTCTATAGCTTACGTGAATTTACTTACGTCGCTGTCAAATCCGTAATTTCATGTATGACTACGGGTCCAAAGTGTTCCTGAGTGGAAACGTTCGTATTTTCATCTGAAGTTCGTACGCCTGAGTAGCCCTCCCTGATCTTTTTTATAATATTTCTTCCAACTGTAATTATCACCTGGATCTTTGAAATATTGTAGTTCGTATATTCATGTAGTAAAATCGTGTGAATTTAATAAGAATGGAATATGTATTTGAAAATCGAACAGAAGAATCAATTCCAATACAAATATAAAATGGGTAGCAGTCGGAGAAAGTATACGTTGCAATATATCATAAATCGGGCTACACATTTCCTTTAGAAAAGGCCCTTCTATCAGTCATGTCCTTTCAAGGTTCCATTCTGGAAGGATATTTCATCCATCGGTACCCTATTTGTGACAGGCTCACTTCATTTTATCGGGTTGGTCTCTGTTTCACCTAAAAGTGTCACCCAATATTTAGAATTTATATCTCTGATATAACTGATTTAAACTGAATTAAATCATGTCATATGCGCATGTCACATAAAAATTATTTATTGTAACATATTCCATAAATAATCTGATAGGTAATGTCTCAATTGTATATATATTATCTCAAGTGTTTGTATATAAAGCGTTAGCTTATGTAATATTAGTTGGGTTACAAAGATATTGGGACACATTTTTAAGTCTTAGAGGGTAAAGGACTTATTTTGCTTCCAATTTTCGTAGTTCGCAAATCGGCATGTTTGTTCGGGATCAAAATGAAAATATATGAGATTGTGTGCGTAAAAAATATATAGATTTTGACCTTATATTTTGTTCCGGTTCCGACGCAATGATTGAGGACTTGTAGTTACGATAATATAATAAATAAAACAAAATAAACGACTTATGGTAATAAAATATATACATATATAGTAATTAATATGATTGCGAACTTTTTTTCTGAACAAAAATTCAGTTTTTTTTTTGTTAATTATTCTATCTATAGGCTATGATTGGCGAGTATCTTGTGGTCTTCTTCACGTCATACGCCTTTCCGAAGCCATTGTAGAGTCTAACGATGAACAAGCGCACGCCTTTAGTGCCTATGCTAATAAACGATTTTCATTTCATTTTAAAATTTTATAGTAAATATTTTCGTTCCAGGATAGTGTTATTTTCATATGTAAAATAACTTATTGACTTTCAGAGATTAACTCCTAAAGCGCATGCTGTACTATCCTATAATTAAAATTTCATTTAGTTATATAATAGTAGTCCTTTTTATAATACGTAGTCTTAATGTAATTTTGTAGGTAGGCTTCATAAATAAATAAATAAATAACTTTGGTCAGCGGTTCTCAAACTTTTTTGGCGAAGGAAAAAGCCTTAATATAATTATAAAAAACTGATTTATATGTATTTATGAATAATCATATTGCAATGTAATATTTAGTTGGAATATTTAGATGTAACCTTATAATCTCCCTTTGGTAGGTATTTTTTGCAGTATTTTAGCCCTAGGGTTCCGCGGAACAGCACTTTGAGACTGGCTGACTTAGGTATAACAAAATCAATCTATCTTAGCAACTTACATCGTACGTACATACAAGCACAAAAAAAATATAATCGTTATTTATTTACTTGAATTTATTTATTCATAATAAAGTATATATAGGCTTCCATTATAAATACTTGAGTTTTTATTTAACTTTAATAGCAGAGGTGTACTACGACATAAGGTTAAAGTGCTAAGAAAAGCTTATACAGAATAAATGATTCAGTTTCAGGTAAATTTTCACGAAAATGTGTCGAGTGAAATTTGTATCTCGATAAGTTAAACATGTAAAAGGCTTTTATTATAAAGAAAATCTAATTTATAAAGTTTTTCCATGAGAGAAAGCCTAAATCTTTGAAAAATTATCTGATAATTTTTTTTTTCTTTGTATATCTAAAAATCTGGTAGATTTTTGAAGCTTAATTTTATTACCACTTTTTTTTATTACTGAAATTTCAATTGAAGAAATCATTTAAATAAGAAATAAAACATTTCATCTAATAATTAATTTATAAAAAAACGTATGAAAAAAATTCAATTCTATAAAAAGGGGTATCACAAAAATACAGTAACTTCAAGTAACTGTAACTTTTTACTTAACAAAAGTGAATGCTACTTATTGTTTTAAACCTTTTTCTTGCTCGAATTCTTATCAGCAATATTCTGAAATTTAAGGCCACGGTCGTTGATTACTCCGTACGTTACAAAATGTTTTTATTTTTGAATAAATATAATACATAAATCACGAAGCCAAATAACTTAACACAACATTTTTACATGTATTTAATAATATCGTGCCCATAGACCGACTTATGAACAAAATATCGTTAATATAAATATTTTTGTATGAAAAATTACTCCCAAATTGTTTTCCATAAAATAAATTCGTATCCATTCAAGTTTGTTTTCTTCGTTTTGCAGTTTTCTTTGAGGTCAAGGTCTTTTGCTTTTAAAACTTTAATAAGTAGAAATAATTTTGCTGAAAATCCTAATGAGATAAATGGACTACTATAAACAAATAAAGGTCTTAATACAGTAATACCCTGCATTACGCGACCCCGTTATGCGCGGTTTCACAATAACGCGTAATTCTAATTTATTATTAAATTACGCGAAAGAGTGCGTATAAACATAATTAATAGTCCAGTATATAATTCTACCCCACTTGATGTTAATTTAAACCTGAAACAATTGCTACTAGGGAGAAATGTATGCAATCGTAATCAAAATAACGGTGATTTTCATATTTTCAATGGTGTTCCAATAAATCAGCCATTCTCAAAGTGGTGTTCCGCGGAACCCTAGGGCTAAAATACTGCATAAAATACCTACCAAAGGGAGATTATAAGGTTACATCTAAATATTCCAACTAAATATTACGTAATATTACATTGCAATATGATTATTCATAAATACATATAAATCAGTTTTTTATAATTATATTAAGGCTTTTTCCTTCGCCAAAAAAGTTTAAGAACCGCTGCAATAAGTAGTAAATATTTCAGTAGTATTTAATTCCAGAATAGTTGGTCACCCCACAATAATCCTTACATTAACCTAAACCCTAATAGTAAACGCCTAAAGGACGGTCACGAAAGTCTTACCTGCCGTTGCGAAGGTCTATTTATGAAAAAGTTAATTTTATTAGAACTTCTATCAAAGCTCATAGAAATAAATTTATTTTTTCATTTAGCATCTTTTATTATTGGATAAGTTTGGATTTAATATATATTTCACTTTAATTTTTAATTATATAAAATAATTTGTTTGGTTGGTTTTTGAAGTAGGCAGACCGGAGATCGCCTTCTTATGTGATCTTCATCATCATTAAAATTTATTATTTAAGAATAATAGATAATATGGTTTTCGATGGTCCCACACTAGGCTTTGCGTGTCACGTGGGACCCATCACTTACTCACAAAACTTTAATTACTAACATTACAACTATAAGCTTTTTTTTTTGTTATATCTTTATAAAAATTTAATAAATTGAATAAACCTTTACTTCGTTGTTAGGGTCTAGTATGGCATCTTATGTTATTATGTGTTAGTTATGGATCTTTGCTTACCATGTCTTTTTGTTGACATTTAATTTTAATAAAGATCAGTGGACTTATCACGAATTTTAGTTTGGCTTTCGAACCGAGTTCGCTTCAAGCAATTTGTATGGAAATTTGAGCAGCGCCACCTCGTGCGGATTTGGAACTACAATATGTTAGATACTTTTTGTTAATTTTCGAACGTCTCGAACTTTCGTTCATTTGATAGATTGTTGGTGCTCGTTAGTAAAAATTCATGATCCCGATTGCTAACGGATCCGTTTTACTTGTGACAGCTCGATTCGAAAGCCAGACTAAATTCGTGATAAGCCCAAAATATAAAGTATATACATAAATTCACGCCTAGTACACCTGTAGGGGTAAACAGAGTCAATAGAACAATAGGAACTTGTCTCTCTGAATACCATGCCGTATATTTTCTCATACTTTGCTTGACCAATCTGACCAAGAAGGGTCTTCGTAGAGCGACCCCTTCTGACACTGTCATACACTTTCGCACGATTTGTTTCGTTAATCTTCTCTCATCCATTCTTCCCATATGACTGGAACGAATACCGAATATATATTTTTTTTGAATTAATTAATTGATTCAACTTTGAGTAAATTAACACTAGACTGGTCTTGCAAGATCAACTTAAAATTCCTACTGCGTGTAACATTTTGTTTAATTCTTCCAATCTTCTTCAATTTATAACAGAAGAATTAGTTTTATGAATTTTATATTATTTTATAAAAATTTAAAAAAATAAAATTATTATTTTTTAACAAATATACATTTTTTTTTTTTGGTAGAAATAGGTATATATTAAGCTGGTAAATCTTAGTGTTAATATTCGATGTAATTGATTATATGTCCATTCTAATAGACATCATGGAACGTCGTAATTAATATTCGAAATTGAAACTTAATTCATTTGTTTTATGTAAATTAACGAAATTAATTAAGATACATTTAAAGTAATTAGAAGTTCGTTGGTTTCGTCTCGCAAACGCTTTTCAAAAGTTATGAAAATTGTATTTCAGCTTTTATTGTCTTCTGGAACTAGTTCTGGAATTTGCGTAATTTATTTCGCTTATACTAATTAATATACGGACTTTATCTCCTGCTCTTCGGTTCGGTATTTTTGTTATATATTATATATCCAGTTTTGGTATAACATATAATATATCTTTTATTTAACAATAATTAAAACGAATTTATGCGGCTTAAAATAATGACACATAGCTACAAATTAATCCCTACTAGTATTATAAATGTGAATGTGAGTTTGTTTGTTACGTTTTCACGCAACAACTACTCAACCGATCATCACGAAACTTTATCCACATATTTTTGAAAGTACTAGAAGTAACATAGGATACTTTTTATTTAAAAAAATATATATTTTTTACTATAGTTTTCAACTGACTATAGTTTTAGCTGTTTGGAATTATATTGATTCATTTCTATTGAAATGATCTCTGATACTTATTTAATGACTTAAATACGAAATGCGGGTAAAAGCTAGTATAAAAGAAACGCGATTGTAGATATTCTATAATATATTAGAAAAAAATTGTTTAAACCTGTTTTGTTAACATATATACTAACCTAAGGATAGTAGGCATTTTATATATGTATATAGTGAGTCGTTTAGTTTTGAAAAATGTGTGTACAAATTTTTCAGCGCTGCAACTTATGTCGGCACTCATTTGCTAAAACATCTTCTATATGCCTAATATTATACCATAGAACTAATAGAACTGTTAGAGTTGACATTTTTTTAAAACTATTTACTACTAACTAAAAATTAAAAGATTTATTACTGTTTATTATCGCTTTTATGTATAATTCCAAGATCAATGTTGGTTTATATTATACTAGCTGTTGTCAGCGACTTCGTTCGCGTAGTAATGAAGATATATAAAGTACTATAAAGTTTAAAATAACTGTAATAGTTAGACATATGGTATCGCAGACTCTTTTGTAGATATTGATGTCCTCTATAAAACTGTTGTGCATCACTTTGCTCTATTGTCAATCATTTCTGCAGCGTACGCAATATGTTTTTCTTCACACTTTAAGTTACATTATTGAAGTTTTCCTTTCAAACGTTTTTGAAAATATTCTATAGCCTATGTTCATTAGGGATAATGTAGGATTCAATGGTGAAAGAATTTTTCAAATCGGTCCAGTAGTTTCGGAGCCTATTCAATACATACAAACAAACAATCAAATGTTTTCTCTTTATATATTAGTATAGACAAAAATACAGCTATTATTGGTGTCGTATTCTCGTTGAACATATTCAGTTAGACATAAGGGATTGAGTGGCCACAGGAGCAAAAACAACCATTTAGTTTAAAGTAATTTAACATGAACAATCAACATTAAACTTGGGCTATGTTTACTTAGGATTATAAACATATTATGTATCCTGAGAGCCGTGGAACAATATTACCTATTGTGTTGTTTTAATATAAACTTTTAACTGTAATATTTTAACAAATTATTCATATATATTTTAATATTTAAAGGCTGTTATCAAAGTTTTCGTTTAAATTTTTAAAATATATTAAATTTCACATGATGATGTACTATATATGTATATACCGTTAAATTATAATTTATTTATGTTTTGTTTTATTTATTTATTTATTATTCAGGAATATAACAAATATGGTGTTCGATGGTCCCACACCAGGCAATGCCTGTCTCTTTTTATTACTATATATTATATTACTATATACTATATATATTACTATATACATATATAGGTACATATTAACATTACTTTTTGAAGTGAAAACTTCTTTAAGCGCGTTGAGCGTTTTGGTAGAGGGTAAAATCCTCGGTTCGCGTCACCGACATGCTAATGATAATAGTATATCTATAGCTATGGAGAGCCAGACTAGCGCACGCGCAGTAGCCTGTGTACACGTGTACATCGACTATTTCTGACTGTATTATGTGCGCGTTGGACGCTTTTTGGATAAGTATAATTTTGTGAGTTCACGTCACCAATACGTTATAGTAGCAGTACATCTGTAATTGTAAATGTGACGCGTTGTACATTAAGTATTAGAGTGTGGTTATCTACATAAGTTAAATTGACCACGTGGGAAGTTCAACTTGTGTGTACTGGATTTTGTTTATTTAAGTGAATTTTTAATTTGACTATTATTGTAATTATTTAATTGAAGGATTACTGTTTATTTATTGACTTTAAATTCATTGACTTCAGTATAAAAGTGAGTATGAAACATATTAATATTTTTATAGAGATAAATGAATAATGAAAACAACGAATATATTTTTAAAAAATTTCATATAATTTTTGCATATAGTTTCAATTACTCTTAACTTAATAGTTCCGTTTTCACTTCTATCGGCAGTCCCACAACTGTTTATGTTTTTTTAATAACTTTATATAATATATATAAACTCATTTATTTATTTAAAGTTATTATTATTTATTCATTAAAAAATTTACGATACAAAACAATTATTATAATTAATCTCTGACAATAGCTTCGTCAGTAAGAAACAGGCAAATATCTAGCCCTATTAATATTATAAATGTGAATGTGAGTTTGTTTGTTACGCTTTCACGCAACAACTACTTAACCGATCATCATGAAACTTTGTACACATATTTTTGGAGGTACTACAAGTAACATAGGATACTTTTTATTAAAAATGAAATATTATTTTTTACTATAGTTTCCAACTGACTATGGTTTCAGCTGTTCGGAAAATCATATTGAAATGGTCTCTGATAGTTATTTAATGACTTAAATGCGAGCGAAGCCGCGGGGAAAAGCTAGTAATATAATAAAAAAGATAAATTTTGTATGAAGGGAATTTTGAATGTCCTGTCTAAACAATTTTAGGTCTATTTATGCAGAAGTGATGAATGTGGGAAGTTTGTCCATGTCAGGCCACAGGGCTGAAAAAATCGCACCGAGTGATGCGGGAAAGCGGAAGGGGAAAAGCGGAACCAAACCTCTGGCGCCCTTCGTTCTCTGATTGGCGACGCAATAGAGATGTTATTTGTAAAAATATCGATATTATTTATTTTATATTGTCGAATGTGTTTTGAGATTTTTCAATATTAGTGATTTATTAAATTATAATTTATTTTAATTTAAGATTATGCAAGTTATGGAGCGTTTTATTGTATTCAATATATGTATTTTTTTCATTCTGCAAAAGTAGTAGAATTTTGAAACAAATATATAATTATAATAATTCTTTATTGCAAAAAAAATTCACATAAGCGAGCTTAATGCCGTCGGCATTATCTACCAGCTAACCTATGTCTGTGTGAACGGTGATATTTGGTGCAATGTGAAGAAAATAATAACTAAATATACACAATACATAAAATATATATAAATACATGAAGAAAAGTTATAACTGAATTAAATAAATATCTTTACATTCTTAAGAACTATCGATAACAATAAATAAATTCCTATCGATAAGAACACTGTACATCACTATATAGAAGTACGGTGTGATGATTGAAAAATACGTGGCATTCTTTAAATTCTACTTACAGTGAGAGGATTTTTCACTCATTTATCAAATTCGCTCATAGATTTTTTTTTTCACCAAAAAAAAAGAAACAATTATTTTATTTTATACTTTTTCTAATCTATACTTTTTTATTCGTTTAACCTTCTAATAAAATATCTCAAAATTTACTGAAAAAGTTCAACTTTACGTCCCATTTAAGATTTGAAGCCTACGACTGTAATAAATCTGAAGCATCAATTTCGAGTGACATAAAACTGAAACGTTTGGCTTAAAGCAATCTAAACACCCTATATTTGGGTTTATCCCTATTCACCTTTCGAATATTCGACCCATTGGTCTTAGTCATAATTCGACCCATTGTCACAAATAACTCACTTGGGCATATAAATGGTTTATTGATGAAGTGTAC
The DNA here is from genome assembly GCA_028551675.1 of Tineola bisselliella. NCBI lineage: Eukaryota > Metazoa > Arthropoda > Insecta > Lepidoptera > Tineidae > Tineola > Tineola bisselliella. The sequence continues at coordinate 23,254 of JAPWLS010000104.1, forward strand.
ATAATAATAGTAAAGGAAATTATTTAAAATTATTTTGCTTATAATTCCCGCTACAACATTCAATAACTTGTGTCGACGCATTTCGCCACTTCACGTGGCATCATCAGGATACGTGTGGTCCCTTCGGCTTCGCTTCGAATTTCCTTTAATATGGATTTCCGCAAAGTAACGCCTGAAACAACCAATTACATAATAATAGTGCTAATGGGTACCTCAGTATCTTGTATGATTGTCTAAATTTATTTTCATTGCATAGTTTTGGATCACATATACGATCCATATATTTCTTTTCATTTAGGCTGTTATTTGTTTCGGATAAGTTTACTTTCAGAATACAAACAAAATAAATTTCATTCAGGAATATCGATATTAAAAATATTAATTTTGAAAATACATATCTAAAATAACAGATGTCAAAGATTATAATTTTTTACTTTAATTTTTAACATCACCTGTCAAAATAGGATCAGTATTACCCTTCGAAATAAGACTCTAACTCTATATTTACGAGTTCGAGGTCCAATTTGACACTCTGTATTTATACTACAATAAAAATCTCGTATTTTAAGTAAACGTTTTATTGTACATATTAAATTGTTTTTTTTTATTGTTATTATTTTGTTTAAAACATTTATATAAACAAATTGGTTGAAGAGTTCTGGTTGATGTGTAACTAGTAACCATTATAGGTTTTATTTGAGTTGAATACGACTACGATGACTTCGGAGCTTTCAGGTTTAAATATTAAAAAATAAATTTGATAGTAAACCTCATTAAAATATGCTTGCGAATAACTTTAGAAAGTACTACATAATTTAATCCCTGTATGTAGATAAATGTACCGGGTGTTAGAAAAGTAGCTGAACAACAGAATAACTCGCCAGGAGTGCATTTTCGGAAATAAATATTTTATACAAATCCTAAATTTTTCTCGGCTGCATGTTCAAGATCGTTTTTTCAAGTGGGAACACCTATTCTTTAGCCCAAAATCAAAAAGAAGAGGAAATTGAAATAGTTTATATTCATACCGTATTGTACATAAAACATTGATGAACACCAAAGTTTTCCATAAAACATAGATATGGCTGACTACACTCAGCTGGTTTCAGTTGATTTTTCGTAGTAAAAGTTGACGGTAACAAATCCGGCTGTCTTTTACAATTTGAATTGCAAATAACGATACGATGATGGTTGGAGCAAAACTAAAAGTGTCGGGCAAACTTTGAATTAAACTTCCTCAGGTAGAGAAACAAAAACCTCAGCTACAATTATGATAATAATACGAGCGATTATTTTCCTATTCGTCCTACTAATTCGGCTTAAGACGATGTAGAGAAATACACCAAATCTTCGCCTTTCGTATTTTTTTTTAGTAAAATAAATAAATATAAAGACATACACGTTCCACTGTTTGAAATACTTTTAAGCCGAAATTGAACGGCTTACTTATTTTTCTTCCTAGAGACAGCACATACTTGTTTTATTCTAGTGATTTTTTGCATTTAATTTATTCGGTATGCCTTCGTGCTTGATAAACGTATGTATTTGCCCCATATATGGGCCGAATAATTAAGGTATACGAAGACCAAAACACGCGAAACATAGGATTGAATTTGCATGGCTATCCGTAGCTGTGTCAACGGCTTCCTCAGTCTAGATGAATAATGCAAGTGTGAAATGCCACTTACCTAAGAAATTAGCATATTTATTAATAAAATATATAGAATTTAGTATGAGCTATAGAATTTGCGTCTTGGATAGTAGGGGCGAATTTACACAGGAAAGTTTTAAATGAAGAATCTCATAAGATAATGCAGTGGCTCTTTTTATTTGAAGTTTTTATGAAACAATGTTAAAGAAGTCGATCTCTTATACATTATTATTAAATAACCCAGATTGTATTATTTTGCGAACGTGATGTAAAATTATTTGTGATTTATTTTTAATTTGATGTTCTTATATGATTGTTCAATTGTTTTTTAAGTAAGAAGTAGCCGGGATAACGAGCGGAATGTGCCCTGTTGATTTGGACAGAGCACATTCGTCTCCTCAAGCTGGCATAGTGGAGTCGACTGTTGCGCGCGGACATCTGCCAGTGGTAACAGTTGTCTATGCTCAAGGATCACACTCTAGCTTAACATCAGACGGAGTGTGGTCATATGCTGGGCTATCAATAAAAATAAAATAAGGATACATAGACCATTTCAAAATTGTATTTTTTTTTTTAATTTTGGAGCAAATTAAATTGATGTCCTTGAGTAGATATTAAAATCCGGAATCCAGTAAAAATGTAGTTAGTGTGAAGTAACATAGCAATTCATTAAACAAATTGTGTTGGGACGCGACCGCGACGGTGGCGCTCATTTCGCTAATGTGTACAAAATTAAACAGAATGGGGGAATATGACGCGACATTTATTGACATTGTTTGGCGAACTACAACTGTAAGTCAGAAAACCAATATTACCTAAAGTAATGCCGTTTTGTGCTGTATCATCGAGATGTACAATAAAGGAGATATGTTTCCGCTGCGTACGTCCATTTTATATATTAAAAACAAATAATATTCTGGCATAACTTGACTTAGAATGTATGTCAGAATAAAAAGAGAAGAAGGAACAATGGATAGCGTGAAGCGTAGAATCCTTCGATATGTCAGATTCGGTCTATTGCAATTCCACTGTGAACCAGACTGAAAATTGGTGAAAGATTTAATAGGCTTGTACGCTGAAAATATAATAGAGACCGTAGTATATAGATTCCAAAAACTTGGTTAACACTAGATTTACCAGACCAGTCAAAATGACTGGTCTTGCAAGATCAAATTAAAATTCCTACTGCGTGTAACATTTTCTTTAATTCTTCTAATCTTCTTTAATTTAACAGAAGAATTAGTTTTATGAATTTTATATTATTATTATTTATATTTGTAACAAATATATACTTTTTTGCTTTTGGTAGAAATAGGTATATTTAAGCCGGTAAATCTAGTGTTAATTTATAAAATTCATAAAATGATCTGGCCAGATTTCCCAAGCGTAACCTGTACAAAAGGCACTAGTAATCCCAAGGGACGTGTTGCATTCAACAATAAAATACGCCTAAATTAAATACGTGAATTGCACGTAAATTTTTGAGGTGGGTCCAGATAACCCCCGTGTGCATTCATACTGTTAGGTAAGCTTTAATTTATTAAACCCATGAGACATTCCATACGTTTTTAATTTGAGTGTTTTATTCTCTTGAAATTATTTTGTAATACATTTATTTGTGTTTTATAGCACTCCACGTAATGTTAAAGTTACAGCGTGGTTTGAGAGCAAAAACAATTGTTATTACGGAGATATGGTCACTTTTGTTTTAATATCGACCACAAACATTGATAGAACACACTATTTTATGCTTTTAAAATGTCCATATTAGACCATTATTAATACTTACTCATACGATAAACATAGTACGTATGTATATATAGTTATAAAACAAGAAATTATGCAAGTACCTACATATATTGTTGAACGCAATCTCCCGCACCAAGTTTCGCGGCGCATTTTGAATAATGTATACTGAACTCGGCATTAAGCCGATACACCACGATTGTGCATATTAAATATTGACAACGTTTATTAATAATTCCACACTCTCTGTTATAGGTAATAATAGTTCTGGGAGGGTAATTTTGACCCCAACGGCTTTGTCAGGTTAAATCCTCACGTTTTACTTTTTGGCTTCTTAATGGCTTTCGTTTATTAACAAATAATTACATCTTTATTTAAAACTATGAAATATTATGTTAAACAATCTTTTTACTTGAAATTACATTCATATATATCTGAATATAAGTAAAGGGGCAGTACTGGTGGTACTTGTAACGGAACGTGTTACATTATATAAAGTAACACGTAACGGAACGTGACTAACACTAGTTGTCACATAACAATAATAATAAATATTGTTTTATTTAACTACACTACACTACTAATTAAATGATCTGGTGATGTAGCCATCAGTTTGGGAGTAACCACATCAATGAGGGTTTGTCCTGTAAGCACGTATGAAGCACATTGGTATTTTAAAGCTGGTGCAATAGACGCAACAAGCCGTACTGTGAAAAAATCATAGGACATACAGGTAAATAAATATATTCACATGAATAACTCAAGAGATTTCAAATGAAAAAACCTTCTGAATGCAAGGATTATCGGTACAAATCCACGAAGGAACTGACAAAAGGTAGCTTAACGAGCCACTCCCTCCAAAGAGAGAGTCGGCGTCAAATTATAAAAGTTTACCTCTAAAAATAAAATGGAAAGTGGCAAGAGACGCTGTTTAAGGAAAAAGGGGAGGAGATAAAATGTGTAATCGGGCTGAAGATGCGGGTTACACCACCGTCTCCTTGATACGCACGGCAACAAAATAATAATCAGACATGAACTTTATTACGTCGACTTTTAAGCTTAAAACTGATTAACAAGTTTAATCTTTTGTGTAAATACTTGTGTGTTAAATTCAGGTAAAATTTAAATCTTGAAGTGTGTATAAGTCTTCAATAATTTTATATTAAAAAAGTTTATTTATTATAGTGTGAAGTAAACGAAAGGGAAAGAGATACTTACTGTATTTATATGGTTGTGTTCTAATCCCTTTGAGGGTATTTTCAACATTACAATTTCTTTATTTACTTTAGTAAGTGAGTTCCAATAGTTACGACAGCTTTACTCGTCATAATAAATATAAATTAAATACATTATTATCAATTTGATTTAGCTGCTGTAAACTAGCATTGTTCATTTACATACTAATGTCATAATAATTCCTAGTAATATTATAAATGTGAATGTGAGTTTGTTTGTTGCGTTTTCACGCAACAACTACTTAACCGATCATGATGACTTTGTACACATATTTTTGGAAGCACTAGAAGTAACATAGGTTTTTTTATCTATAAGATCATGTACTTTGGACATGTTTAAAGGAATTGGTTGCTTTTCAGATTTACTAGTTGCTTATTTTATAGTCAAATTAAGATATATAAAATACTAATTGTCGTAGACCACGTGAATAATCTAATAAATTCAAGGTTTTTATGTGACCTATCTATTTTCTTTTGTCATTTTGTTAACCCGCATAAAATCACGAATTGTTGTCTAACGAAAAAAAAAAACAAAGGTTAAATATTGTTTATCATTCATTAGTGCCTATTTGTAGATATAGAAAGAGATTGCCTTGCTACCTAATATCGAATTTAAAACTTGGATATCAGATTTAAAAACAAAAGTTATGTATCTGTCCAAGCAGCAAGTTTTCTAAATTTACCCTGATGAGGAAGTCTAAAGATCTATTAGAGGTGGGCAAAGAAGGGGCGACCGAAAACTTGTAAATTACTCGCAATTTCAAGTTGTTTTGAAGGTGTAACCGGAGGGTAATGACCCGAGAATTTTCTATACAACTGAGGCTACAAAATGTTTTAGATAAATAGGTAATTTTTTAGGGATGAATAATAATGATCATTAGTGTATTACTTTGTAAAAACATAAGACAATCGTCGTGATAATTAAAATTGTTTTTAGTAAATTTTAAATAAAATTTCCTTCCAATATAAACTACGTTACCATATAAAACAATAATACATTAAACCAGGATGTACAGTCGCATGCAAAATTTATAGAATAAATTAGTTGCAGAGACAAACACAAAGAACGGCGTACAGTCAGAAACAAAACACCAAAAACAATTAGTACCTACAGTCGCGGGCAAAAGACTGCGACCAATATCTACATTTTGTAATACTACATGGTTGGTCTATTCTTGTCTCAATTAGTTCGTTCTTATTTCAAATTTAAATTGAAATTGTTTTATGAACTTAACATATATTAACGACTACTTTTGTCATTTATGAATATGTTTTAAAACAGCGGTTCTCAAACTTTGGCGAAGGAAAAAGCCTTAATATAATTATAAAAAACATCATATTGCAATGTAATATTACGTAATATTTAGTTGGAATATTTAGATGTAACCTTATAATCTCCCTTTGGTATGTATTTTAGCCCTAGGGTTCCGCGGAACACCACTTTGAGAATGACTGTTTTAGAAGATTTAAAGTGGGTTTATTTCAATTTATTTTTATCTAACTATGAAACTAACTATATGCTGCAAAACTTTTGAAATATTCGCTTGAAATAATAAAATTATACACCGTACAAGTATAAAGTCTACTTAACTTCATACCGAATAACTTTAGCTATTATTACGAAAAGTGTAAAACAATAAAAATCGTTTTAGTATTTAAATCGGGATCTACATTGATAAGTGTAACAAGAATAGGATGCCAGGATGTGGCAGCAAAGCGACCTTCCGATGCAATTAAGGCCTGGGCATTGTTCAATTTGACTTATTAGTGCTGCAGTCCATGCATGAATAATCGGTGGTATTGGCTTCTGTTAGGAGACCTTAGATGTTCATATGTTCGCTAAAAATAACACTTATATTTATTTTTGTATAGTGGTTTATTATCTATCTATTACAGCCATTCTCAAAGTGTGTTCCGCGGAACCCTAGGGCTAAAATACTGCAAAAAAATACCTACCAAACGGAGATTATAAGGTTACATCTAAATATTACATTGCAATATGATTATTCATAAATACATATAAATCAGTTTTTTATAATTATATTAAGGCTTTTTCCTTCGCCAAAAAAGTTTGAGAACCGCTTCTTTACTGTAGCTTCTGCTCGCCAGTAGAACGGACTGCCTCTTGTGATGAGACAGGCCGCCACCATAAACAGCTTTAAAAACAATCTCCATAAGCACTTCTTACATAACAAGATCCTCTCACATAATTATTTAGTATAATAATTGTATTATTTTGTATTTATTTTATTTTTCTGTACTATTAACATCTCCCAAAGGTTAACTGGCAGAAAATGCGTAAATACTGCAAACCTAAGCCTACGCGATTTAATTTCTTAATTCAAATAATTATGGGCGTGTTTATCTCTCCGTTTGTAAATGCTTAATAAATACAGTAGTATTATTTTTTTAATAAATATTCGGATTTTAGTCGCAGTATTTAGAATCGTCGCTCTACACTTGCGTCTACAATTTGTGTTTGATGCTCAAAAAATATACATACGAATAATACAAATCTTGAAAATAATTTAGTTAAATTATTATATACTAGCTTTTACCCGCGACTTCGCTCGCATTTAAGTCATTAAATAAGTATCCTATGTTACTTTTAGTACCTCCAAAAATATGTGTACAAAGTTTCATGATGATCGGTTAAGTAGGTGTTGCGTGAAAACTTAACAAACAAACTCACATTCACATTTATATAGTAGTTAGGATTAAGTTTTTTCCAATTAAATATTTGAACATGGAATACGTATACGAAACCAATAATTGACATAAATGTAGTATATAACCTCTTAATTCCGCGTTTTAAATAACAAAAAGGGAAGAAGTGGGGGTTATTACTTGCGTTTTTCCCCCGTACCAGTCGCAGGGTAACACACCCTGTTGTAAACCCCTCTTTCTACAAGCACCTATCTAATAGGCAAGGTGCGTACTTGATCAATTCTTATGTTTTTTTTAACCTTTAACTGCTGAAGTGTGGACTCTCAGGTTTATGAAAAAATAAAATTTTTGAATCACTAATTAGTTAATTTGTTGATCGTGTGATTTTTTCCAAAAAGTGTTTTCTAAATTTTGAAGTGATAGTTAATTATATACAAATAAAATATTTTTTATTTTATTTAAATACATCCACTGAAGCTAAATATTAAACACTAAACCCTAGAAACCGTAAAGATTTTTAAATACAAGCAAAAATGTGTACGGGTCTCTGATGCCCCCACGTCAGTGTTTACGTGAAATTAAATCCACCTCAGTAGTTAAAGGTTAAGTTAAATTGACGCTTTTGTCTATTAATGGTATTGTCATTGGTTTAAGTTATGATTCCGTCCAAAGTCGTAAGCAAAAATCATTTAATAGGAGAAAACGACTTCCAGAACAAGCGTTCGTTGAATGAATTATTACTACACTCACACATCACGCGTTTCCTGCTGGCCTAGACCACAACCAGAATAAAGTAAACCAAATGCAGGTATTTGAATATTTAAGCTCATTTCTACCACAAGCAATCTAGTTTAGTTCTAGAAACTAGTTTGGTTCTGCTATTGTAAGGTAGAATAAGTTCCAACTAAAAGTAGTTTATATAAACTTATTATGTACTAGCTTTTACCCGCGGCTTCGCTCGCATTTAAGTCATTAAATAAGTATCCTATGTTACTTTTAGTACCTCCAAAAATATGTGTACAAAGTTTCATGATGATCGGTTAAGTAGTTGTTGCGTGAAAACGTAACAAACAAACTCACATTCACATTTATAATATTAGTAGAGATTTAGTTACAGTGTGTGTTTTGTACAAGGCTATAAATTGTTATTCACTTTTTTTTCTGAATTAAAATTCAGTTTTTTTTTATTATTACTTTATGTACAGGCTATGATTGACTAGTTTCTTGTGATATTCTTCTCGCCATACGCCTTCCCGAAGTCACGATAGAGTCTAACGATGAGCAAGTGCACGCCTTTAGTGCCTATGCTAATAAACGATTTTCATTTCATTTCTATGTGTAGATGTAGGTAGTTATATAATTATATGTCTTGCAAAATGTTGGAGCCCTACCAAAGTGGTAAAATGGCGTCAATTGTAAAAGCATTAACTTGTCAACATAAGATATATCTATCTTATTGTATATTAAAAAAACGATTTTTATTTTGATTGTGACTTGCAGAAATTCCCCGATACGTGTGAGGGGCGCGAACTTAAATTAGGGAAAGAGATAAATGATTGTGTCAGCGTTTATGTAACATTTGTGTGTTCGTGTGTGTGCGTGTGTTTGTAATATTTATTTCAAACATTTAGGTATTATTATTCAATTCGCAGCTCAGGCATATCCGAATTTGATTTGTGAATGTTCTGTTTGATAAGTGTATTTATTCTGATAATTGTGTTATGGTATTTATGTATATATTTATGTGTATATGTATGTTTGTGTGTATGTATTTATATATATTGTTTTCTTCAGTTTTTTATTTAATATATTATATATTTCTATCTCTATTTTCTTTCTTCATCATCTTCATTCTATTTCAGTAACCGGTGTACCCAGTAGGACAGGCTTCCGAACCTAGTACAGGGGCCCTTGCTATTTTATGTACCAAAAAATTATCTATCAATAAACTATTTTATTTTTCATTTTTTATCCGAAGTTTTGTGATACGACTCTCACTTCTGTATCTTACATGAATTTTGACAGCCCTTGAAAAGTCCTGTCAAATGTCTGTAAAATAAGCATTGAGTGGCCTATCCGTCGTGAAGTCGCTGTCAAATCCGTAATTTCGTGAATGATTACGGGTACACAACATATATCGAGTAAAATTTGTGCGAATTATCTAATCAAAATAAAGACAATACGTGAATAGATCCTACATATCTATCAAGTGAATAATCCCAAAGGTTAACTGGCAGAAAATTCCTAAAGGCATTAAGTTCGTCTTTTGTTATAGGACTATATACTAGCAGGACAAGTCCTCCAACACAAACATAGAACATCTAAATTGTGTATTAAATGTATAAATTATAATTCAGTTTAATTTAAAACGCAATGACGCCGCACATCTCTTGCTTTGTCAAAAACAAATGAATAGAAAAGTGTAGTTTTTAACTGACCCATATCAGTTCTGCTTCAGTGAGCTACATCAATTGTGCACAGGATATTCCATTCGTTTTGTTACCACATAATGTCTTTATGGATAATGCATTACATTTTTAAACTAATATACAATGTGGTTTTTTATTAGTTAACTTGCTTTTACCCGCGGCTTCGCTCACATTTAAGTCATTAAATAAGTATCAGAGATTATTTCAATAGAAATGAATCAATATGATTCCAAACAGCTGAAACTATGGTCAATTGGAAACTATCATAAAAAATATTTTTTTTTTTAATAAAAAGTATCCTATGTTACTTCTAGTACCTCCAAAAATATGTGTACCTACAAAGTTTCATGATGATTGGTTAAGTAGTTGTTGCGTGAAAACGTAACAAACAAACTCACATTCACATTTATAATATTAGTAGGGATTGCTAAGCTTTTAAAGTGTCGCATCAGATTATAGATTAGATAGAGACCTATTTTCAATGCATTTCTTTTTTTTTACTAGAACATATATCGAGTTTATGACTTACACATTTTCAATATGAAAAGCGATTAATTCTAAAATTCCTTATCGCAGATATGTCTAAAGAAATTTAAATCAAATTTTTATTCTATACAAAATAAACTCTGTTTCTTACGTCTCAAGGTTCAATTACAATTCTTAATAGGTAAAGGTATTGGAATGGGCTAAGACGCGATAATCCGATTTCAAAGGAACACGTGATCAAATGGTGATTGCATCCTCCCTGCCTGTCCCCCTCGAAATGCCGCAATCATATTTTAATATACGTAATGAATCCTTACGGTAGATTTATTTTGAATTGAATTTTCAACAATGATGTGGATTTATTTTTGCTTATATAGACAGGTATATGTATGGTATATATATATATATATATATATATATATATATATATATATATATATATATGGATATTAATTTTTTAAACATTTAGAATTTTAGAAAAAGCGTTGAAAGATATTTTTGGTAACCTTAGGTTACATTATCGTAGCTTTAGTAAAGATCCTTATTATTTTTTTCTATAATTTATATAGCCTATATTGATCAGTGATAATGTAGCATTCAAATGGTGAAAGAATTTTTGAAATCGGTCCAGTAGTTTTAGAGCCAAAACGTTACAAACATACAAAAATACAAATCTTTCCTCTTTATAATACTAATATAGAAGTATAGATATGCTTAGAATCAATTATGCATAAGAAATCTGAATGTATGAGACGTAACATACTACTGATTGCATTTATTAACAATACATATATCGGTTGATTCAATAATAATAGTAATTATTATTATTTACTAGCTTTTACCGCCGGCTTCACTCGCATTTACCTAACTCATTAAATAAGTATCAGAGATCATACTAACTATAGTCAATTGGAAACTATCATTGCTGCTATTTCGCAATATATTATATATTCGAGTCCGTGCAAAAGAAAAATCCACTTTTCAGTTTTTATTAGGACTGCTTGACATTGACAGTAGCATTTTTTATAAAACTTAATATAATTTATAAAGATCAAAAGGAGGTTGCGATCGCCAACAACTATAGTAAAAAATAATTTCTTTTTTAATAAAAAAAAGTATCCTGTTACTTCTAGAACCTCCAAAAATACGTGTACAAAATTTCATGATGATCGGTTAAGTAGTTGTTGCGTGAAAACGTAACAAACAAACTCACATTCACATTTATATTAGTAAGTGATTACACAACAAGAAACATTGGCACAATGGCGAGCTTAATGCCATTTGGCATTCTCTACCAGTTAACCATTAGGAGAGGAATGCGGTGATTGAGGTGCAGTTAATTAATAAAATACATAAAAATAGAGTACATATATACACACTTATAATATCAGAATATATCAATAAATACTTATATAAAATAAATTAGATAATTGATGCATTATTCTGCGTGTCAAGATAGTGCTTGAAGAGTTTGAGCTTGACAAAGTTCAATGTTTGTGACTGTCTTATTGTAAGTGGCAATCAATTGAACGTTTGGAGCCAAAAATGTGGTCTAAGCAATAGTAAGTAACTGCGATGCGATTATAAAAACTGCAATTATAAGACAAAATCAGTAAAACTAAAACGATTAATACTTTCCAAAGAGAATCGCAAAAAAATGTTCGCCAAAACTTGCTTCCCTCTTTCGGCATATCTCACGATACATCTTCAGCAAAAAATTATCTTTCGCTACCCCTGTCAGAGGACGGCGTAAATGTATTAAGCCAGTTCGACCTTTAAATTTTGACCTGCTTAATTAATAAAATTATAAATTACCTACCATGTTAATACACTTTGCTTTTTTATAACATTCTATGTTCGAGCAGCAGACTGGCGTTCGTATTTAATCAAAATGTATATAGTTTTCTTCAAATGTTTATCACAACTATTAGGTTAACAAACTTAGCCTTATTTCTCTAGTCTAGTTGCTACTTTCATGTGTTGGTTTGTTAACTGTTTGTTTGTGTATCTCTAAATAAATACAAGATTCAAAAAAGGTAGACATAGAAGTCCGCCTAATGTTAATAATAATAGAACCACTATCGCTTTTGTTTGCTACTCATAAATCATATCATATTTGATATAAATATAAAATATGATATCATTTTAAAGTAGTGAGTATTCATTTCGGTTTGTCCTAATGCTACGGGTAGTTTAAGGTTAGTCAAAGCGTTACATGCGTGTGTAATTATTTATTATAATAACATATAATTAAACTAGAGTATGGCTGCAGACAGTGTCCCTTCACTCCTTCTTACTGGAGAGGAGACGAGTGTGCAGTTTACACTTCTGCTGTTTTTGGACCTAGTCTCCAAAACATCACTACTTTACTTTTTATATGATAAAGTGTATGAAGTTGTTTATATAATTGTATTGAGTAATATGGCAGGAAAGGGTCAAATTGTAAAGGTTGAACGGGTCATAAACCCAGCGTAAGGGTATCTGATATAAGTGTCTCTCAAGCAAGCCATTCGTCTCTGTCAGTCTGCAGTCGCTAGTGTGAAAACTTCGCGGTTAAGTACTTATACTAAACTTACAAAGTTACGTTCTGGTTTTGCTGTTTACGTTTCTGTTTTTGACTTTAGAATTTATGTTTACCCAATTTGAAATTCTATTTTTAAATACCAAGTCCGTTAATCGAATTTTAATGTAGAACTTTGGATTAATAAATCATACCACCCCCTTTTTTCTGGGTAGGGCCTAGGGTGGTAGGCATATTGCTAAAAGTCTAGTCTTAAAATTTCGCAAATAGCTTCGGAATTGCCGAACATATTAAGAGAAGAGATCTGTCAATGTGCACTATAAATTGATCTGCACGAGCCGGCATAGAGGGAAGCAACAGTTACCGGTATATATATATATATACATAGGAGCAATTACCTTCACTGTAGTAGGGGACTCTTGCTTATCATTAGTATTTCATCAAAAAAATCTGTAGACCAGCCATTCTCAATGTGTGTTCCGCGGAACCCTAGGGCTAAAATACTGCAAAAAAGGGAGATTATAAGGTTACATCTAAATATCCCAACTAAATATTACGTAATATTACATTGCAATATGCTTATTCATGAATACATATAAATCAGTTTTTTATAATTATATTAACGCTTTTTCCTTCGTCAAAAAAGTTTGAGAACCGCTGCTGTAGACTAAAAAGAATATTGATTTCATGTCAAAAAATGTAAAGAAAAAAGTGGATTTCAATAGCCACATCCGGCTTTCAATATTAATTAATTCCTCATTAATTGTATGCTAAGAAAATGTACTTATTTTTTGGATCAATTTCGTTCAAAAGAATTATTATAAGCTTATGTTTTTTTTTCTAAAGAAAGTTAATTTGGTTGCCATAATTACAGAATAGAATTTCACCTATAATCATTAAGTTCACTTTATAATTTACTAGCAGTTGCCCGCGACTACGACTACGTTTGCGTAATAATGAAGATATAAAGTACTATGAAGTTTAATGATAATTCAATGTGTTTCAAAATGTAATATTTCTTAAAAAACAATTGAAAAGCTGACAGCACATTTGACCGCCAAAATTAGGCATAGACATCGAATTGTGTGAACTTAAAATGTAATATTTCTTTTAAAAAAAAACAATTGAAAATATTCTATAGCCTATGTTCATCAGGGATATTGTACGATTCTAATGGTGAAAGAGTTTTTCAAATCGGTCCAGTAGTTTCTTAGTCTATTCAATAGATACAAACAAACAATCAAATGTTTCGTCTTTATTATATTAGTAATATAGATACGGAAAGATTATACGGCGAGTTATTAATATCCAAATGTGTAAAATTACGAGCGAAAATAATTCCTGAAATTTTCATATTTTAATCACGCCCCAAATTAGATTTTTTGCTTTTAATAAGGATCAGAGTAAATTTGTTTAAATAAAAATAACAATATCGCGTTACCTTATTAAAATAAGTTTGTTTTTTTTTCCTTTAATCTTCACAATTACGTAATTTAATATGCTGTAAAATGAAACGCTTTACGCTTGAGTGGATAATCTATTTAACTCTATTTTTTTTAATATAAATTATAATTGAACTAGCTTTTGCCAGCGGCTTCGCTCGCGTTAAGAAGTATTATTATTAATTAGGTATAGTTTCTTTCATCCCCTATTTTATCCCCTTAGGGGTGGAATTTATAAAAATCCTCTCTTAGCGGATGCCTACGTCATAACATCTACCTGCATGCCAAATTTCAGCCCGATCCGTCCAGTGGTTTGGGCTGTGCGTTGATAGATCACTATGTCAGTCAGTCACCTTTGAGTTATATATATTTAGAGATTTGTAAAATTAAATGAAACATTTATATAACATATATTCATTCGTTTTCTTTGTAAAGCAATCATAGTAAAACTGTGGCTGAAAGAGTTAAGCTTTTTTTTACGTTAATTAAGATGATAAAGAACAAACACTGTCATACGGAAATGCAATTGTCCAAATTGACTTTTTCAATTCTAAACTTTTGACTAAACATTTTATAAGTGTTAATCGTGTTAATGAGCACGACAATCGAACCCAGAACTCTTACTCAATTAGCACTTTACAAACATTCATATGGCATTTATAAAGACTTTCGAATTGTATCACTAATTGGGACTCACATTAATTGGTTACTTGTAATTTTATATCTAAGAACTTCTACACCAAATGAAATTTTATTATAGGTTGGGGTAGCATGCTCAAAATAAATAATTAATGAAAATAATAATTTTAAAATCTCAAATAAATTATCATAAATAAATATATTACATAATTAAGATTATTTAAAAAAATAAACAATATTTATTATATTTATTTAATACTATAGAAATAAAAGTGAATTTGTTTCTGCTAGGCGTGATGTCCTCAGATCAAACATGTATTATGTTTCGTAATTCCAAATTAGTATATACAATACAGTAATACCCCGCTTTACGCGACCCCGTTATGTGCGGTTTCACTATAACGCGAAATTCAAATTTCGCGCTCGATTGCCCCGCATTACGCGAAAGAGTACGTATAAACATAATGCATCACCTCTCTATGGTCGCGGGAATTTCAGTTTTTTCCGGAACGTATCCCTCGCGTAAAGCGGGGCATTACTGTAATACTTAATAAGGACATTATTACACCTAAATTACATTACAGCCTAAATAGAAGTAATTGATTACAAAAATGAAGCAATTTTTAAACAAAAAACTTATACCAAAAGAAAAAGGAATTTAAGTTTACGTAAGGTATCAAACAGCAGTTTGTAACGCTACTTCCTTATTGGGACGCGACTAAGGGACAAGTTGCCTTATACAGAACCTCGTAAATGGAAGGGGCCATTACCAAATAAGCTCTCCCGGCAGCGAACCGACAACCGAGATCTGAACGTTCGAAAGGGACACTCGAATATGGTAATCGGAATTATGAAATTAACTGAATCAATTTTGACGTGTTGGCTTTTTAAAAACGACGCGTCCCCATTCACACTTTTTTTCATATTGTAATTTTGCAATACCGACATATGTTTTGACTGGAAACGGAGTCTTTGAGTTAACAATATAATTGATACGTGTGTCGTAGTTATGGAGCTTACTAACGACTGCCAGACTATGGGGTAGTCACGTACCATTATACCAGCGGTTCTCAAACTTTTTTGGCGAAGAAAAAAGCCTTAATATAATTATAAAAAACTGATTTATATGTATTTATGAATAATCATATTGTAATGTAACCTTATAATCTTCCTTTGGTAGGTATTTTTTGCAGTATTTTAATCCTAGGGTTCCGCGGAACACACTTTGAGAATGGTTGCATTATACATTTCATAAAAAACTTTTACATAACTATCCTCTAAACACAACTTACATATATAACAATAATATAATATTATTTCATCTAAATTTATTATATTGACGACTTTAATGCTAAAAATATTTTCTACCAACTAACCATAGAAATAGCACTGAAAGACAAAAGGTACAAGTAGTGAAGTAAAGAAAATAATGTATGTACTTAGGTACCTATATTAGTAATATATGTAAATAATAAAGCAGATTTAAACGTCATATATTTTTTCTTTAATTTTTTTAAACTTTTTTAAACATATTTCTAATTTGAATTGCTTTTTAAATACATTTCACGAGTTTTAGTTTTTATTTTTAAAATACAAATCATTATTAACAGTTACAAAATCTCTGCCTACTATTGCGTGAAAGAAAAATGTGAATGCAGTTAGCATATTTAATTAAACGTCTTGTCACAATAAAAAATGCTTTATTTTGATTATTTTGCGAAACGCATACAAGTTTTCACCGATGTCGGTAGAGATAAAAGGTGGGATCGATTTGGTGCTTTACAAACGGGTTTTGTTTATGTTCCTTCCGAGAGAGAATGACTTAATGAATTTGTGTTAATTTTTATTGTAATCGTAAATGTTTTTTTATTTTTATTGAAAGTAGTCGACGAGTCTACTCTGACAACTCGAATGGCACGCGTTTGTCTTATCGAGTTCGCATAGTGGACACGAATGTTGTATACAGAAATGTATTGTAACATAAGTATCTAGTTTAGGCTCCAATATTATGTAGGATATATAATTAACGTAACGGAAATGGCGTTTTATGTAGTGATAGTAATTGTTCTTTAAGTGAGTTCGTGATGAAATGTTATGAAAAAAGCGCTTTATTGTGAATTGTATTGAAAGTCTTGTCAGGGTCACCCGTATTCTTAACCCAAACTGCTATAAGACTATGAGACGTGACTTCAAACGCGGCGGTCGTTGAGAGACCAATAATTTCTAACAATGACATCTATAAAAAATATGCAACGAGACAACAGTGCCGCTGCTTGCTCGTGAGTTTGTGTCGTGAGCCGTCGCACGTGTCGTGTTTAACCAATTTGATATAGAACGTAAACTTTGCATTGGATACTTTTTCTTTCATTGTCATAAAATATTATAAGGAAGACAATTACATATTGATACATATTTATTTTTATATATAAATACATAGGTCGTTTAAATAAGAGTGGTAGGCAGACTGATGATGACATTAGCCCAGTATGCCGTCCTGGGGAAGTACCACCACTTTCAAGCGGAACACTCGTGAAGTGACCTAGTCGCGTTTCGGGATCAGCCTGGTAGTAGCCGGGATAACGAGAGGAGTGTGCCCTGTCAATTTGGACAGAGCACATTCGCCTCCTCAAGCCGGCATAGTGGAGGCGACTGTTGCACACGGACATCTGTCTGTGGTAACAGTTTTCTATGCTCATGGACCACACTCCAGCTTAACATCAGGCGGAGTGTGGTCATATGCTGGGCTATCAATAAAAAAGAAATCCGGCTCGAAGGACCAAAAACTGCGGAGCGTTTCTCACTGTTATATGAATGAACCAAATCTAATGATTTCTATAGTAGAACAGATATATTTCATAAAATAATACAATATATTATACGATATTTGTTTATATTAAAAAATATTGACATCTTGTACGTTGATATATTATACAATTGCACGCTCACCGTACATATCGGTTGAATTAAGAATTAAAATTTGCAGTTATCTTTCTCATGGTAAGCTAGTCAAAATAATGTAACCAAATTAAATAGTTCTAATTTAGTCGTCTAATCTCTTTAAAACTTGATTTAAATTGCTCGTATTATATTTGCTCGTTTACGTTCTACATCGACCGATTTAGATAGAAGTAGATTGATCATGTTTATTGTTCGGTAGTCTATTGTATTATGTTGTGGTTAAAGGTTAACAGGATATTTATAGTGGCTGCGTTATTACGCTGGCATTTACTTGAAATCGAATGGACTGTTTGATGGGCCTGAGGGATCTATGAGTAGTGAAATGAAATGAAAATAGTTTATTAACATAGGCACTAAGGCATCGTTAGACTCTACAATGGCTTCGAAAAGACAACGAGAAGACCACAAGAAACTCGTCAATTATAGCTTAAACATTAAGTAATTAACAAAAAAGAAAAACTGAATTTTAATTCAGAGAAGAAAAGATATACGCTATACCGGCTATCCAGATTAATAACAATAATAATAATAAATCCTTTATTGTTTTAAAATATAATAACACTACAATTTAAGAAATAAGAAACAGATTTGCGATCTTATTACTAGATGTAATTTCTTCCAGATAACCAATTGTCATAGAAGAAGCAGTGGTAGTATTGGGTAATGCAATTTAGATAAACAAAATACATAATTATTACTAACTTACACATACTATTGTTATTATACACAGTTTCAATGATATTAATATATTTTTCCTCTTGTTCACAGGCATGCTTAGATCCACCTACGATCGCTCCGATCACGAACGTGAGTAATTTCAAAAATTATTTTACGCAATTAATTACTGAAACGAATTAATGCTAGATGAAAACAAACATGTTATGGTTGTTTAACAGACGGAATATAATGTTTAAAATTTACGAAATGATATTTAGAAATAATTGCTTGTATAGAAGCTTTGAAATATATATATTTTTTTAATTACGTTTCCATCGTATTTACGTTTCGGTTTGTTGAGTTGACGGAGCACTAGGTACTCAAATACTTTATGTTCGCGTGTTTTAATTTAGACTTGAAATAAAAATTAAATCTGATTTTATATGCGCTACGTCTAGATTAGTTTTACACAATAAAGACCAGGTTATATAGTGGTGAGCGCTTTATAGAAATCAATTACTACTAAAGAAGATTGTATCCAAAGAGTAGTTCATGGCAATATGTCGATTCGGATATGTTTATTAAGAAACGTGTTACACTTTAAACAGCGCCATCTATGAACGGGTGTCAGAAACAACACAAATATATATAAATAAAAACTTTAGCTGTAAGAGTAATTTTAAACTCAATAAAAACATTTATGTTTTTGTTTCTGAATTTAATTTGAAAGTAATTTTCTAATTATTAATGAAGATATATTACATGGGTGTATTGGCAATGGCTTGAATATTAGTATTATTTGCGAAATCACGTTAACATAACTTATTCCAGTTGTAGCGAAAGTAAAAAGGTCAGTTTGTCAAGTTACGTCATAAAGAACGATCGATGCATCAATAATGAATTGCATCGCACTGTTTAAAGATGCACTTTTGTTGGGTAACTTTTATTTATTTTAGTTTTATGATAAATACGCAGACTTATTGTCTCCATTATTATATGATGATTTTTGATCGTATCTTTTGAGCTGGTGTCAAATTTTTCAACGACAGTGACAATTTGCACTAGTAGAGATTGACAAAGTTAAAGATTGATTAAGTTAAAAATTATTATTTGGTTTACATAGATATAGTCTGGTTTCGTCGTCACACGATACGATAAAAATATACGAGAAAAATTTAAAGCAATTTTGGAGCTGTAATTTTCTTCTGTTTTTATTGACCTATTAAAAGTAGCGCAGTTAAAATATTGACCCAAAGCACTGATACTCGATTGTTGGAAGTCAACTATGATCTCGGTCAAAACACTTCAGCATTGAGAGCTAATTGAGTGAAAACCGTTGGGGTTGCCAGCTTCACAATATATAGGTAGGCATTCATGTAGATTACCTCGCTTTTACGTCACTATTTATTTAAAACTCATATACATACATACATACATATATATATACACATACATATTCTAACAGTTTTGTTTAAACATTGTATTCCTATCTCTATTATCTTTCCAGTAGGACAGGTTTCTGAACCTAGTACAGGGGCCCTTGCTATTTTTATGTACTAAAATTCTTTAATAATAAACTATTTTATTTTTCTATTTTATTTAAAAAAATATATCATCTACTTAACCTATATATATACATTATCTGCATAATTCGTACGTTAAATAACTTCCAAAATACACTTCAAAATCTTGAAGCTCAATAACACTAAATGAAACAATATAAACGGGGACTTACCTGCACAAATTGCCTAAACCTTTTCAATTTTAAGAAAAAAGAATACTTCAGTTGAGAAAGTGTTTTGTTTTTTTTCGACCTTTATTTGTAACCCTTTTTGGGACACAACACTATTCACAAAGTCTCAGTGAATGTTAGTATAATTTTAATAAATATTGAGATTTTCATTACTATTATTTTAGTTTTTATTTTGTTTGTGGCAAACAAAGGTAAACATGCTGACCAAAATCGTTCTTTAAGCAAAGAAAGAAAGAGTCAGTCTATCACGTAACTAAATATTTACACAAATAAAGTTTTATTAAAATAGGGTCGGGCCACAAGACAACTTCACTATTAATGTGGGACACATTTTTAGGACGTAGAAAAACTTTAAAGAAAATAAAGGCAAGGATAACGATTTTCGTTTTAAAAAAAATAACCTTCCCTTATCTTTAACGATCAGACATTATTTTATAAAGGCCCTCCGAAGTGAATTTGCATTATTTTTTATCGTTTATTATACCAAAGATTTCCGCATTGAAATCCGCCATGACACCAACCATTATTCTACATAGTATACAATTTTAAAACGAAGGAAAAAATGTTATTTAATTTCTACAATATAGCGATTGTGATTGTATTTATGAATTTTAAACGAACTCTATTGAAAGGCTTCTGAAGTTACAAAGGAAGTAGGCTTTGAGTCTTTTCTATAAACAAGCTTATATTGTTTAGGAGTGGAAAGAGCTTTCGTGTTTTATTTGACAACGTAAACAACAATAGTACAATATTCAATAAATAATAATAATAATACAATGCCCTGAATGCAAACTTGTATTCCCTGTGTTATGGGTTTTGTACAACTCCCAAAAACGTCGCACAATGTTATGCAAGGCAGCAAATAAAACCACACTTTATTTTGCACATTGAAATGCATCCCTACTAATATTATAAATGTCAATGTGAGTTTGTTTGTTACGTTTTCATACAACAACTACTTAACCGATCATAATGAAACTTTGTACACATATTTTTGAAGGTACTAGAAGTAACATAGGATACTTTTTATTAAAAAAATATATTTTTTTTACTATAGTTTCAGCTGTTTGGAATCATATTGATTTATTTTTATTTATTATTATTTTGACTTAAATGCGAGCGAAGCCGCGGGTAAAAGCTAGTTAAAGCTAGGATGTATAATTGCCGTGTCCAAACCCATAGACGTTCCTAAACTACACTAACGCCATCTAATGGTACATTTTAACAGGTATCAAAACAAAACTAGGACAAGTTATAAAATCCAAAACGAACATTTTTCTATAATATATCAATAAATATTAAGTTTAACCGGGAATCTATTATTAATTATGAATAACACCGGGATTAATTTTTAATATGTTTGTATAGGTTTTAATTTTATATATTTTTTATTGTTGTAAACATTTGCTACGGATAATCGAACCGATATTTAAATGTCGCTCAAAATATAATTCAGCACCGAGTCTGACAATCAATACATACAAATCGTTCTGCAAAGAAAAAAAAGATATTTTATGTTAATTATCCACAAAAGATATTCTGTAGAATAAGATTTTTTTTTCCTTAAGTAGTCTTAAAAATTCAAAATTAAGCGGAGTCGCGCGTTAGCGTTATCTTCTCGCCAAAAATTCCTACGAGATTGCTCCTGAACAATTTCTATGCTAATCTCTATTGAAAACACTTCGTCTTTTCCCGTAAAATCGTCTCAAATAAAACGAAAGGTGCCCTTAATAGGGATTGTAAAAGTTTTCAGAATACTTGCTGAAACAAGCGACTACACTTAACACTTGGTAGACTTTTCATAATAAGTCTTTACTAAAAATTTTACATTGCCATAATTATTAGCAACTCTTCTTCCACTGTTGGACTTCTCTTCTTTCACGACGTCATAATTTCACGTCGACTGATACTCCTCCATCCAATTTTCAGTTACCATACTCTTCTATACTAATATAACAAAGAGGAAACATTTGACTGTTTGTATGTATTGAATAGGCTCCAAAATTACTGAACCGATTTGAAAAATTCTTTCACCAGTAGAATCCTACATTATCCCTGATGAACATAGGCTATAGAATATTTTCAAAAACGTTAGGGATCCATATGAAAACTTCAATAATGTAACCCAAAGTGTGAAAAAAAAATTATATTGCTTATGCTGCTGAAATTATTGACAATAGAGCAAAGTGATGTACTACAGTTTTATAGAGGACATCAATATCTACAAAAAAGTCTTCGACACCATATGTCTAACTATTACAGTTATGTCTCAATAACTACTTTTTCATGTTAAAATTCATAGTACTTTATAACTTCATTATTACGCGAAAGTATATGCTCTAATCGATTATGACTGGTACTAACATTATTGTTTGCATACATTTAACATTTATTTTCTACTTATTTATATATTCTATTAAATTAAATTTCTTGTCGCGTACATCGGAAGTGTACCTTAATAGAATTTGGTAAAAGTTGTCACATCTTGTAGGTAGGGTACTCAGTATATATAATTCTCATTCATTTTGATTGCTAATTAGTTTAAAAGAAGATGTAAACGTTTGTCAATAATTACGGGCTTGTAACTAATGAGTATCTTTAAGGTATCACTACCACTTTCAAATGCAGGCCTCGTTAAATGACTTAAGGCCAGTATTTAGAGAGATCTATCACCTGATGCTTAACACTAGATTTACCACCTTAAATATACCTATTTCTACCAAAACCAAAAAAGTATATATTTGTTACAAATATATATATAAAATAATATAAAACTAATTCTTCTGTTATAAATTAAAGAAGATTAGAATAATTAAAGAAAATGTTACACGCAGTAGAAATTTTAATTTGATCTTGCAAGACCAGTCATTTTGACTGGTCTGGTAAATCTAATGTTAAATGCATTTTATGTTTAAAAAAATATTCAAAATAAGACAGTAATATTATGCATATACTTATGTATAAAAAAATCCAGTTTCAACATAAATTTGCATATTTTTTACTGTTTTATTTATATATTAATAAGTAACGATTGAAACGATTTCTTATAAATGCGTGTAACGGAACGTATTGAGCTAGGTGACAGTAAACAGTTGCAATGGATTATTATCATTGGTTAAAAATCACGTCAACCATTTTTCAAACATGTAATTGGCTTATTTTATTTTGTAGGTCATAATCTATGCTTATAATTTGTGAATACGGACTTTTAGTCTTGATACAAGATCAGATTGGAGGTAGTCGGGTATTATTATTTCAGGAGCAATTACTATCGTAGCAATTACATAACACTGCGCAACAAGTGTTTTGGTGCCAGAGATTTTTCAGCTGATTTTATGTGAATTCGATGCCCTCAACACAAATATGCCAATAGTTTTTGCCTATCAGCTCGAATTTTTAAGATACAGCATTTTTATTGAATTAATGAAAAACATGCTTTTTATTGATAAAATGTCCTCTTTGCAATGAATAATTTGAACAATAAATATAATTTATTTAGGTGATGATTAAAGAATTCAGATTTAATTGACAATTAATAATAATTAGATAATTATCATACATTTAATTTTGAATTTATAGAAATTATGTACTAAGATTTGAGACAAAAGTCATTGAACACTTCTGAAGCTTCTTTTCGGAGATTTTCTGGAATGTATTTTGGAACAGTCTCTTTTTAAACTCTAGCAGTAATCTGCCATCATATGCACATCCCATCTTCTTTGGTAGCGGTCCTCCATAGTTTTAATATCTGTACGTTTATCCCTTAGTGGATGATCTTGAATATAATTTAACAGTAGCTGTGAGAGTGCCAATAGATTATAAAACTCCTATAATGTATCCAATTGTTTATATTGTGGTGTTGGTTGCATTCAATTACACGTCATACTTCGTGATGGTCAATGATTTGATTATGCAAGTCACATTAATGCATATCCTGTGCCAATATGCAATTCTTTCCGATTGTTTCGAAAATATACTACAAGATCTTGATAGTGAGTACGGCCTTTTAAATTGAATAAATTTAGTATAAAATTGTTAAAAAGAATCAACCTTATGATCATGTAACACTTGTTTTAAAATCTATAATAAATTAGTGCTTATTTCTTTAATACATTTCGAATTAAAATTTTAATTCAAATAATATAAAGCTTGATTGTGGAGCATAAATATGATTCGGATTATGATTATTTAAAATTTCCAGATGCTGATAACCAAATTGAATATTTAAGTGAAGAATGGAAAGTTAAATATTTAGATCGTTTGGGACGTTTAGTTAATCATCATAAATTTCTTATAGAGTTTGTATTTTGTTATACATTGATCGTTTATTACAAAAAAAAAAACAACAAAGAACTAAAATCATGAGAAGTAGCAATTGTAATGAAATTATTTGTGGTGTTTGAACTTATATTAATGTTCAATTGATACATTTTTTTAAATTGATCGAATCTTATTTCTGTAACAACAGTATTGCAATAAACAAACTAATAATACACGTATAATGATATGTATCCAAAAATTCCAGGAAATCGTCGATATAAGGCAAATAAGATTTCTTCTTAGAAATCTTTATACTCTTATGGCGACAAACGCTAAGTGCTATTGACGATATCAAATTAATTTTCTATTTTATTATTTTCTTTTATTAATGCTAAAAAATACCTGCTAATACTAGGATATATATTTTTTTCAGTAACTGCACAGAATTGAAAGACATATTAAGTGTACCAATGTTATTTCAGTTTGCAGCTAGTGGGATGCTCATTTGTTTTGCTGCTTATCAAGTTACTGCTGTAATTATTATTTTTATTACTTCTTTTAATAAATATTTAGAGTCATAAGTAGTTTATATATTATTGTTCATAGTTTTATTTGCCACTTAGACTCTGGATTTCATTTCAGTTAAGTTTTGTAGATTTATATTTACATTGACCTTTAATTATAATTTCAGACAGTAACAATAAGTATTGCGAAATTTTTAATGAGCGTCCAATATATGGGTTACAATATGTTCGAACTGTTTATATTTTGCCGATGGTGCGATGAAATCCGTGTGCAGGTTTGTATTAATCAACTTCGAAGAGACAACTTGTTATTTTAATTAAAACGGAGCTATCATACTAGTAGTTAAAGATTAATATCGCACTCTGACTCTTCAAAATCTGCTATTATATATATCTATAGGTATATATATGATGTCTGAACAGGAAATCAAATAATAAGTAACGTAATAAATTGTCTCGAGAGATAATCGATAATAAAACGGTCCACTAACTTTGGTGAGGTCCTTTGTTCTCCTTCAAGTAATTGTGCCAATATAAAAGCTGAATATTACAATGTTATTTGTGTAAATTGTAAAATGGATTCCAATGGATATAATTGTTCTTTATTCAGTATAAACTCAATTGACGTTATCTTTAGAACTAACACAATCTCGGCAACGTCTACTGGAAATGCTGTTTATTGTTATAGTTTTTTGTTATGCATTTAATCAATTAAATTGTACCAGATATTTCTAATTAATTTTGCATTAAAAGTAAAACAATGAAATTTTATATCGAACAAATAAATCAATTACAGGTCAGTCAGTTTAAATATCATCGCCGTGTTATGTCTTTCGATTTGTCGTTAAGTTTTTTGTCTCATTGCTTCATAATTGTATGTTTTCTTATTAATTTTCCTTCTAGAGTGAAAATGTTCGCAACGCAGCGTATTACAGCGGATGGGAGCGTGGACCGTCAAGCCTTCGAGGCGTGAGAGCACGTATCATGCTCGTTATGGCACGTGCTAGTAAACCAATTGTAATGTCTGCTGGTGGCCTCTACGGACTTACTTTGGAATCTTATACAGTGGTTAATATTCTACACATTTATTATAAAAATAAATTTAGTTTGTGTTATAAAAGCTAAGGGACCAGAACAAAACAAAAGAAAACCAATTTTGTAATGATATATAAAAATATTGTTGATTTATTTTTTATTTGCAGGTTGTAAAGACTTCGTATACAGCTTTGACCGTATTATTGAGGTTACGGCAAAATTAGGTATAATACAATGTAGCATAACTTTTAACGACAAAATACTTAGTTTCTTATTTCATCATTATTTTATACACATGCGGCCTGGACAGATATTAAGAAGTTCAGATTTTTTTGCTTCAAATTTGTAAAACCTGCATGTTTACTTAATTATCTGTTATATAAACAACAAGATTACAATTCTTAAATTGTTTTGAGTAAAGATATATCTCAAAATTCACGAAATATTGTTTTACTTTACCTCTAATTAAATCACCTGCATAACCATCACTAAATGTGTGTACACTATACATAGAATTATTTTAAATATAATAAAAAATAATGAATTGTTATATAACTGAATTTTCTTAAAAAAGGGTCAACGCACCTAATTAAATAATTTACTACAGTAATTTGGTTTTAACATATTTAAATAACACTTTTTATTATATGCAATAAACGCACCAAGCTTTTGTTATCTCTTTTTGAATTCTTCAATCGACGTTTATATTATTGCTCAAAGGTTCGCAAACATAATTTAACTAATTCAAAATACTTTATACACCGATAGAAACCCGTACAAAGTCTCCCAAATTGGATATTATCTTTGTTTAATTAAATGACAATAATTTTATAATAGTTAAACTCAATGTAATGTTATAATTAAAAAAGAAGCGTCTTATCAAATTATTTACTTATTAATTGTTAAATGAAATGAAACTTCATTATTTCGTAATGCTTTTATTAAATATTCAGATCGATTAATTATTAATTGCTAATATTTATATTCAAATGTCTTGCTAAAGAAACGTTTATTTATTTATTTTAAGCTCGGTTTGATTCATTATTTAAGACTTATTGTGTTTTTTTTCTTTTTGTTTACGATCGTTATCGTATTTTTATTCACTCTACGTAGCCAAGATTAAAGAGAGATATGATCGATGAGGAATGTCGGAATTTCATTATGTTAGGTCAGTAACTTTTAATAGAAGCATGTTTTATACAAATAATGTTAAGAATGTTTAAGTAACTTTAGTACCAAATTTAACATACACACAATGGCTATTTCTGGTATGTGAAAATGTACCATAACACTCGTTAAAACCATGATTCACATGTAAATGACGGCCATTGTCAATTAGATATTAAAATTCGTCACATCATAAATAACACACGTCGGCTGAATAGTGTATATATTGTCAGAAATGTTTAGAACGAATCTCAATTATAAATACTAAGAATTTGGAAGCGAAACACAAAGGTCGAATAGCCGGTAGCTGAGAGACGTTCTATAATTTACCTGACAGCAAGCTCTTCTTACAATGAACGTTCTGGGATATCTCGTTACATTATCTGTTTTACAGGTAATTAAATCACAATTTCGTAAATTAACAGCTTGACTAATTTTTATAATTTGTTTTACATAAATTATATTTTTTACGGTTAAATTGAATTAATTTATTAGTCAAATTACAGTTAAATTTTAATATAACCAAAATGACAATTGTTATAATGTATAATATTAAATCTGTTTATGCTTAATTAATTTATAAAAATAAATAACTTTTATTAAAATACAATTTGTATTGTTGAAATAAAATTTTGCAGAACAAAAATAATCTATTTGATACAATAAAGGACTTCGAGATCAGGATGGACCACGTGGGAATTTTAGCAGATGATGTTGTTTATGAAATGTCTCAAGATGAAGATGGAGCGAATAAATTAAAGGAAATTCACGATACCGGATATTTAAGAGACGGAGATGTTGGATTGTATTGTTCTAAAACTATAAGAGATTATATATTTTATGGTAACGTTTCCGCCCAAGAAGAGGGAATGATGTTAACATTATTTTATAATGATCAGTCTCCGGATAACGGGAAAATTGATAGGGATGTTAAAGACTCCGATTTTTCCATGTTCATTTCTAATAAAGGAACAGATTTTGCTGATGTTGAAGATAGCATAAACGCACACTTTGCTTAATTTCATTAAAATAAAAAACATTCTGATTTACACATTTTTTATTATTGTTTATTTCTGAGAACACATTTAAAATTAGAAATAATATAATGTAAGTGAGTGCACATTGTAAACATAACAAACAATTTTAGGTCAAGTTATTTCCGTACATTTCTGCCCAAAATTAAATAGTAGAGAGGAGAGCGTGGTAACGCGTCACGATCTTAATAAGGTGTCTTGTATTAAAATCTCTGGGGAGATTGCGACGGCTCATCTACTCTTACGGCTCTTGGATATCAAAATGTACAATTTTTTCCTGAAATAAGTTTTATCAAGATATCTCGAAGAAAGTCAAATTGTTCCATTTTATCCGACTCCAAGTTTACTCCCGTTTAGTAGCAGTTGACACGATCCAAATCAATCACTAACTTTATAGCGAAGTTACTACACATAAATGTACCTACATTAGTAGATTATTCGCATATTATGTTAAGGATAATGCAACATTTTATAAAGCTCTAATGCATTAGTAAAAATAACCTTTTACGATATATTTACGTTTATATCTTTTTATAAAATATACTCGTAAACCTATATGTACTTTTTGTTTACATATGACGCATTAAACTCATGCAATGTGTGGAGTGGAGTCGTTTACCCCACATCGACGGTGGCGAGTGCGTATGCCGCACGAGGAGATGGCTCACGCGCAGAAAGGTTAAGCCCTCGGCGGCGCGCGCACGATGGCGCGTTGGCTGTGGGCGGCGCTGTGCCTTACGCTCGTGCGAGCATGGACACCGCCCGCGCATCCGCTGCTATTGGATCCAAAACTACATCGTGTGAGGCATCGTAGAGATATCAGCGACCAATCTACATTTGCAAAAGACCATACGCATACTGTTAACATCCACGGTTGGCTCGTGCAACTTCGAGAGAACTCTGCCATTCGAGCTCCATATGACGATGAGTGTCGTTTTTATAAAGGCCAGGTGGTGGAGGAGAATGACTCAGCTGTGGCCATAACCGAATGTCAAGGACAATATTATGGACTCCTTCAAGTGAACAGCAAAGAATTCGTATTGCAACCGACGACAGTTCCCCATGACTCCCATGTGTTGCGTCGTCGAGACATCACTCTGACAGATATGCCGCCCGTCTTTAATCTGACTGGAGACACGGTCACTGACCTTGAGCTCGATTTCATTGATGAGACGACGCCTTACATCGGCCCGAGAATCAAAGGAAAATCCGAAGTTGAATATTTTCGCTCCCAAAGTGTTCCAGTGTACACAAGACCGGTGTCAGGTCTGTATAAGTGACAAAAGATATTTGTGTTATAAATTGAAATAAGTTTGGGATGTTTATAAAACTTTTAGGAATGAGAGAGTTATGGCTGGAAATGGCAATCGTCGCGGATAATTCAGTGACCAAGTTCCATGGAAAGGATAGAGTGAACCATTATATTTTAGCATTAATGAATATTGTAAGTATTTAAATGAAACTCTTATTTTACAATTTATGATGATGAAAAGATGATATATTTATGTGTTCTTTCAAGGTGAGCGCGATATTTAATGACTCTTCTTTGGACTCCAACATAACGCTCGTAATCAGTAAGGTATTCATTCAAGAGAAGGAGTCTATAAATAAATATGATAATATTAAGAAGAAATTGTCAGCAGTCAATAAATGGAACTATAAACATTTAAACAGATTGCCTTCAGGTTAATATTATCATTCTTGTACAATAATAAGAAGTTGTATATTAAATATTTTCTTGTGCATTATAAAATTAAATTATTAAACTTAGGTACTAGTGGATGGGACGCCACAATTTGGCTAACACGTACGCCTTTAGGCGGTCCATCAGGGTTCGCAGGAGTTGGAGGTATATGCACAAAAAGTAAATCCGGAGCGCTAATACACGATGAAGGACTCACCAGTGCTTTCGTCATCGCCCATGAACTCGGTCATTTGTAAGTTTAAATTTCACATTTATCTTAATTCAACTTATTACATTTACACTGATTGTTACATCCTGGGCCTTTTGTTCATTATTATTATTTAAATCAGTAGAATTGTCTCAAACGCGAGTCGTTTCAGTAATTCTCTTCTTAATATCAAACAGGTTAAATTCATAAAAGCAACTCATTTATGATGAATAATGATTTAAAGATAAGAAGAAGTGGATCAAATAAATTTATGATTATGTACATTAGAGAATATGTTTTATGGTAGCCTAATTAATATAACATTTTATTTACAAAAACTTGTGCCAATTTATATAAACATTAAAATAAGTAATTTATGTAACCAATGAATTAATCAAACCTCTTGTCTTAACAATTTATTATTAAAGCAATTTACCATGTAATAAATAAAAGATATTAATTTTATAAAATACCGATTACGTTAACAATTTAAAGCAGTACATCGCATTCCAAGGATGAATCACAATCCCACATGTGTCTATGTTGATAACTGGAAGGGCCAGGCGTTTTGCACTAACACAAAGGATCTTTTATTAACTTCATTACAAGAGATGCGCCGCACACAATTTTACAAAGTATTTATGCAGTCTAACGTTTTCTATAGCAGACATATGAAGACTGGATTTAGTCCAAAAATAAAATTATAAAGTCTATATTAAACAGCGCTATTACAATCACTGTAAAACTTAGAAACGGCGGTATATACTAATTAATGTTGTAAGCCGCATAATATTCGTCAGTTAATATTTATTCATAGATTTAAAAAATACGTGCAATTTTGGCATAAACTTTTTTATGAATATACAGATTCGAACCTATTACATAGAAAATTATACTCACATTGGATATTTACATTAACAAAACATAAAACAATTAATTCGATTGTGATATCAAACTCTGTGTATAAACTATTTACTAGAAAATATTTGCAATCTTACTGAAATTGAAACCCAATGACATAGCGATTGTATATATATAGTACATGTGTACATGTAAAGATTAGTGTTACTGTATTTATAATCCACTTAGGAAAGCTTTCAATCGGTTACGAGCGCAGTTCATGCGGTTTAGTCTATTTCTGTTGCTATTGATTCATTCGATTGATCTCCTCTCTCAAGGACATCACTACAGACTGTAGTTTATCCGATTACATTGAACCATAAATTAATACGAATTCGTAAAAATATGCTAACTATGTAAGGAATGTGAGGCGACCGTGGCCGATTTGGTTGAGACGTGAACTTAGATTCGAATTTGATTACTCGACAGTTTTAAAAATCTATTTTTTCTTCCAATCCAGTCCAGTCTTGATTTTATAATAATGGCAATCGCCCATATACACTTTGCTAAGGTTGACATTAAAAATAATATATTACGGACAATATATACGATATCAATATATACGATGTCAATTAAATTGAATAATCTGTTGCAGTTTTTTGTAGACATGATTTTAAAATTAGTTTGTTCCAATTATTGTTATTGGTAACTAAAAATAAATAGATAAAATAAAAATATAACGCAATCAATAAAACAATTGAATTATTTTAATATAATATGTTATTTATAACAGAAAATTTTTATATTTTATGCATTCATTTCATTCTTTAATTTGTACATTCACTATTTTTGTTTTATAAAGAATTTATCAAATCGTCTGAAATTTTAAGTCAATCAGAATCAGTGTACTATAAAAAAGAAATAAATGGTATTTACAAAATGTAGCGAGATAATTAAACTATGTAGTATCAGAGGCATAGCTCCAGACCCTTTATAATTAAAACTTTCCAGAGAAGGCAGATATTACGTCTCAACTGTGTAATTACAAAGCACCATCTATAAAAGTTTTCAAGGAGCTTCTATAATAACCTTTTGTGTTAATTTTAAACTTAACATGAGTTAATTTAAACAGGTAATTAAAGTTTTAAAGGAACTTTTTTAATTATTAAAATTATTAGCGTTTTATTTTTAATTAATATGAATCAATTCACTCACGAAACTTATTAAAACACAAAAAATTCAGCTGCTTAATGTCACTGTTAGTTATTTAAAACATTATTATATATTATTATATTTTTAAATTTTAATATTTCAATACAAAAAATCAACACCCATCATCTATAACCCCAAATTCAACCGACAATGGCCGCGATTCACATTTAAAAATGTGATACGTGATAAATAATATTAAAAGCAAAAAGCTGACGTTGCTGCCACATATCACGTTCCAAATTCAAATATGTGATTTTATTTTCCATAAAACTCTAAATAATAATTTGTGTGTGAATAAAAAATAATCATTTTATCAGCAAAAGACTCGCGAAAAAACGATGAAAATAATAGTATTTTATATATTACAAACCGCACACAAACATTACACGAATAAAATACTAAGAAAATACTTATATATAAACTATGTATTCTGACACTCACATGTTGGAAACTAACATCGATTATACAAACGTATTTTGATATATAATCTTTGATAATAATTCAATATAATTAGCTCTTAATAACAATTATACAGAAGTGTTGTCTTTAGTTATTCACGAACATGATTAAACTAATTACATAAATAAAATCGAATATTAATCTTGCAAAAAGTCAAAATTTTAATTAGCAAATAAAAGTAAGTCTTTTAATAGAATCCGAGCACACATTGTAATTACTCTACATCGTCCGAAATAAAAAGTATGAAAAAACACATTGAGCGTTACAACAACTAAGGGCGAACGGTGCACATTTATCTCAACTGCAGACATGTGGTAGCAGTTGTTTCTGCTAATGGACCGCACTCTAGCTTAACATCGGGCGGAGTGCGATCATATACCGGGCTACTATAAAAATTGAATTCCGTCTTATATATAGGTAACATCTGGTAAATAAAGTAAAGCAAACTGAATTAAGCTTAAGAAATTGAAAAAAAAATTGCAAATAACATCACTTCATAATTAAGGAAGAATTGAATTATTTGCCCTAAGTTTTAACGGTTATTACTAAATAAAGGATTCTTAACGCAGTGATATTCTAAATATAACGTCAGTACCAGTGTCATGACCTTTTGATGTGTGTACATAGCTCTGTTCCAGAAATGTATTTCCGCTGCGGTCATCTGTCACGTATTTAAACGAGGGTTGGCGGCCTAAACGACCAAACTTCATATTCTCGTGACTCTCGCGGTCTTTACTTTTCTAACTCGACCGGTACTTTTGTAATTATCTGTATTATGAACTTTCTGTTCTTGGTAGTAATTGTCTCCGCTTATAGACCGTACTCCAGCTTAACATCAGGGGGACTGCGTCAAAGGCCGGCCTACTATAAAAGTATATATAACAAACAACAGTAGCTTACTTTCTGTTTATTTTATTTTATAAAGAAGAATATAAAATCATTTGTAAATTAAAAAACAATAATTATTTTTTCCTCGTCGCACCGAAGTTTCATTTTAATTAATAATAAAAGCGTGTCTTTAAAATAATGCTCGTGAAATAATAAAAACAAAATTGGAAAGAAGGCACGTGTTCGAAATGAAAGTCTAAAATCATTGTAGTGTTATTTTAGGTTATTCGCGAACATTATTTAATTTGAAAAATAACTAAAACAAAAGACTTTTTGAGACTTACAATCGCGTTAATTTTGGATTAGAATGAATAGCAACCCAAAAAAAAAATATTCCCAATAAATCTTGATTTATGTTGTACAATAATAGTTATGTTATTATAAAATAAAATAAATATGGTAATATAATAAATACCTGATTCTAAATTAGAATAAATATTCTGTACTGTAAATCTAGGCCCGGAACAAATAGGTACATATATTTTTATTTTCATAAAATTTTCAAAAAACAACAAACTAAAGCTAAATGTAAATATCTCGATAATTTATGCGGCTTACTATTATGTTTACTTTGAATATTTAGAATTTGAAATTTTAAAAAGTAAGCAAGCATCATCGGGTAAAATGAGATAATAGACGCAATAAATAGCCGCGTAAAGACTTGTAAATTTGATAATTCATTTTCGAAAATCACTTCAGACATCACTATAAGATAAATAAATATCTCATTAAGATTCTGCGTGGGAAGTTAAAGAGTTCTACTTTAGCTATTTTTCCTCTTAAGGAGTTAATCTAGACTCCGTAATAACAATATTTATTATTATACTATGTAATTGTTTTCTATATTCGGATTCACACAAATTCTTAGTATGAGTAATTAGAAAACAAAATGAATTACGTATTTGCGGCTTACACGTGTACCTAAATCGGAATATATAAATAATATCGAACAAAGAAATTAGTCAATGTTTATGGATTAGATTTGGTTTTCTCTCTTAACATTTTGCTCTCAAAATATTTGTAATAA
Organism: Tineola bisselliella; assembly: GCA_028551675.1. Taxonomy (NCBI): domain Eukaryota; kingdom Metazoa; phylum Arthropoda; class Insecta; order Lepidoptera; family Tineidae; genus Tineola; species Tineola bisselliella. The sequence goes on from JAPWLS010000104.1 coordinate 57,776, forward strand.
TAGATTTACCTACATAATAATAAACCATTGCCTTTAAGAACATATATGTATACAACAAGGAAAAACATGTTTAAGTTCAAAAACCTAACAGTCAGTTGTACTATACACAACATAATATTATCAAGTACCAAGTATTTAAATGTAAAATCCCGAATATCTACGAAAGGTTTCTTCTTAACTTCATATACATAAAAAGGACACTTTTATTACAAGGTAAACTTTCAATACACTCAAATTAACATTTAGTTCAAATAGTTCACACAGCAATTACCTTCATTAGAATCCGCCGACGTTAATTGTCGAGTAGATAAAAGGAGAACTAAGAATGGACGTCAACCTAAAACAATTAATCACAGTTTACGATTGTATATGTCATCACGCTAAGTACTTATTTATCTTCGTAACTTCTGAGATATGGAATGAGTGTAAACATTAAAAGCATAATCGTGTTTTATAAACATAATATTGTTAAATATAAACAACAGAAAATGATATGGAATTGTACCGTTATTGAAATACTATTAATGTGCACATGCAAAACATAATATTTCTAAGTTTATTACATTCTTAAGAATTTTATCACAAGGGTAAAGACAATTAAGATCAGGGCACATATAGACACGTGGTATGGTTGATGTAAGACGCGTACGGTTATAATAATATTATTTATGTCGGGCAAGTAATAATTCCGCAATTGTTGGGACAATGCATTGATGTGACATTTTTTCGTGTTATTATTGAGAAACTATCCCGCGTAGATCTGTTGACTTAATCTGACGCAATGTTCTTCTTACATATATGTATCTTTTTTATACAGATGTTCTTCGTTAATGGACATCTTATAAGTATAAAGTAGACACGAGCGTAGAAATGGGCAATTTATTCACCTCAAAGATTAAGTTTGCATCGTAATTTCAAGGATTTCCAATTAATTTGTCAATAAAGCAGAATAGGTCATAACTTTTACACCAATCTTTATGTTTAATCGATTATTTTCAACAGCCACATTATAATTCTAATAATAAAGGCCGAGAGAATGTTTTGTATTATTAATCAAAATAATAATTAAATAAAAAACTGTATTTAAATTAGAGTGTTTTATTTGTTCAGGTTACCAGTCCATTCAATAGTCCCTATAATATGTAAAGTCTGCATGGAATACCTACCCAGTAGTAGAACACCAGGTGCAGATGTGGCACGCGTTACTGTTGAATACGAAAACTAAATATCATTAATTCCCCAGACTTGGTTTAAACCACGATGGCAATGGGCAATGTGATGATCTCCACCAAGGTTACGTAATGGCAACCACAGTGTTTTCAACAATACACAAGTATGCTTGGTCTAGTTGTTCGAAAAAACAATTTCACGAGAAATCCAAGTAAGTAAATTTTACCAACTCTTTGACTACTTCTTAATTAAATTCCAGCTAAGAATTTTGTTCGTGGAAAACTTTTTCTTTCCTTGAAAAAGGAAATAATACATTTTACTTTATACTTCAAGTTAGAGCTACTACAAACTCATCGTCTATCTTATTCAGGGAAATGGGGCGTTACGAATAGCACGACGATGAAACGACAAATATTTTCGTCTTACCTATAATGATATTTTTAAAAGTTATTTCTTTTTTCATAAAGTTGTAAAATAATAATAGCTTTAGGTAACCTTTTTTTAACAGAAGCTGGTGGTGCATGCATGAACGTAGTACAGATGAAGGCGTGGTTTTGAATGCTCAGGATCTCACCAAATATGTATTTACCATGGATGAACAATGCAGAACTGAATTCGGTGAAGGGTAAGCAACATATGTACTTTTTTTTTCTTAATAGACCCACCATGTCTTTTAAAGTATGACTCGTTGTGTGTTCATAAAATATCGTTATATACATTATATGTTATCAGTATATTTATCAAATAACTCGAAACCTTTGACTTTTCACAATTAAAACGAAATGAAATTAAAATAATTATAAAAATTCAGCACATTGCATTCATTCTCGCGATCGATAATACAGTATATCCTGATCTAGGTCATAACCAACAACTAGGTCAACCTCGTATCAAGAAACCTGTAATATTAAATTTTCATAAACGAAATTTCACAAATTTTACACAAATTTATGTTGAAAATATTTTACACTTTATTGAAATAAATTCTTTTCACGGCCTCCGTGGCGCAGTGGTTTGCCACCACTCCGTTACACAAAAGTCCCGGGTTCAATCAAAGTTTATTTGTGATATTTATTTATAAATATTAATCAATATGGTATAAATATGATATATTATAAGAACTCGTAATTCACTCTTTTACTGTTTTGTACTTCAATAATGCATCAAAACCGAATAACATTTAATGATATAAATGTAAAATATATCCTCGGCTTTCTTTCATCAATTTAGATGTAAATGTATTTATATATTTTTATAGAAGTGTGCGTATGTGTGAGTGTGTGTGTGTACTCTGGGAAAATTTCAATTTGCACGATACTCGGCGGTTTCTCTGGAAGCTTTGATCGACTTTACAAATACGCTTTTGCGGTTCTAAATATTGATATACCGTATAATCCCATTTCGGTTTATTTGATAAATTAACTTTTTTATTTGTTTATGTTTGATGTTATTTGTAAGTTACGCAGCATTTTTATTAGGGTCAATATCATGTCGTACCACGTCGTAAAAACATCCGAGCGGAATGAAAATAATAACAACAAATTAAAAATAATTATTTTATTCGAGAATTTATGACTATTTTTATAATATTCGTGGCAATTTACGAAGCAATTTAATGTAGGTTGCCTGTTTTATAGATATTGCAAAAGATTCGTATTCGAAGGGTATACGTTCCATAATTATGTCCCCAATACAGAAACTTGTCCAAAATAGTAATAAAATGTATTGATACTTGATAAAACATAAGATGGTAAACTGCTGCAAAACTCTTTGAAAGAAACATCTGTTTTGTTCGTTATTAAAATTGCAAATATATCAGGGCATGATTCAATGCCGGTAAAAATTATAACAACTTACATGAGTACATTTACCTATGTATTGCAATGTATAAATAAATAAATAAATGAGATAGATTAGTTCAAGCTTCAAGCGTATAATTTACTGATCTATGTCGATCGTAAAATAAAATCGTATTATTAAATAGAACATTTTAATGCGGGAGTCAGATAGAAGAGTTTTATAGTGAGAGGCGAGCGAAGGAATAAATTAACAAAATACTGTCCTACCTAATAAAAAAAGTGTTTATAAATTTATTTTGTTCTAAGCATATTCTGATTTATGTAGACCATTTGCAACAAAGTTATTTATTCCCTTAATTACTAATTAAATTGTAGTGGCCTAATTTTCGAAGCTAATGCTATTAACAGTTCTGAAATTTAATAATGAATGTCAAGCACCTTATTCTAAAGCCCAAAGCGATCCATCGCAAGTGTTAATTATTACGTGATGAGTGACTCCCAATGAACTGCAATTGATTACACTTGTAAGTAAAATTAGATCTATCGTATAACGATACTTATATTAGAAGTACCTCGATGTGTACAATTCAACCAGATTAAAATTGTCAATCTATTATTGATTATTAATGATCACATATATTATCATCAATTACCATCAATCGTCTCAATTGTATTTGTATGATTGATTGTCAATCACAGGAATATTGACAATTGCGATGGATCGTCTCCGAGGCATTATACAGTTTACAAATTTTATTAGCAGCGTATTTCTTCTGCTTTTTATTGAGGTCAATGTCGTGGTCTTAACATTTTACGAGGCACTCTAAATTAATATCTAATAAAATTCTTTGTTTCGTTTTTTATTTATAGGGTATGTTTTTTTTTACCGCAACATTTATATTTGATTTATTTTATTTAATAACCTGATAAAAAGTAGCCCCTATTGTTCCGTAATCCATAATTTTGTTACCTTTAGAAAGATTGGTTACTAATGTACAATAAATGTAAAGCACCATCTTATTGTTCCCACGGTCACACCAAATTGACAGAGCCATTTAAGCGTGATTGGGAAACTAACATCTAAATGAGTGATGCTCAACCACTTTGCCGCGACAGTTTTGTTTTTGTAGTAGATACATACTACTGATTTTACATTCAAAATTATTATCACAAACTGTTTTACACAGTGTATTATAATAATATATAAGTACTTGTCTTTTTCTTTGTGTGTTGCCAAATTTTTAAATCATAAAGTGCGCCGTGACAAAAAAAAAGTTGAGAATCACTGATCTAAATATTAAAACATAGGTAGGTACTATAACATAATATTCTTAGAATCACTGTACAAGCGGCTTCATAATTTAATTCAATAAATATTTCATAGTGAATAGAATTTCATATTTTCTGAAATTTGTTTTCATGCCAGAATATTTAATATTATTTGAGAGATCTCGTCACGTCGCGTCGGAAAGCAACTAGGAAACAAACATATTAAAAACTTTGGAAATTCAGTCTGTCCTTTTTTCTCTTAATTATTTTTATTAATCTAAAGAGAGGCAGATTATTATTATTATTCCAGTCTGCCGTCCCAGGATAATACTGTAAGTGTAACACCCGTGAAGCGCAAGAAAAGTCTGTTCTATAAACCCAAATGATTGAAACTTGTTCTATCAAAACGAGATAGCGGATGCAACCACTGCCTGTAGATATTTTTCTAGTTTGACATATATACCGTTAGAATCAAAAATCGTTTACAAATTATAAATCACTAAGATCCCAGAAGACATTTAATAAAAAAGACATATACTTTATATTAATTTTGATTACAGATTCGTTGTATGCAAATTAGAAAAGCTAAGACAATCATGCGCTGTGTTATATTGCGCTAACAAAGCCAACCCAACAGTATGTCTATCTAAATCAGCACCTCCTTTAGAAGGCACACGCTGCGGTTCTCATCATGTAAGTAACAGACACTAACTTACAATTAAGTTAGTGCAAAACGACAGATGTTGCACTAACAAACATTGTTATGTGTAGGTACTTATACATATATAGCGCCTACTTATATTGAGTAATACAGACATGGAGGTATAGCAAGACTAAGATAAATAAGAGTTGATTATATTTACTTATTAATGGCATAAAAAAGTACTAATAATAAGTGCAAGCCGTTATCCTTGTCGCGCAACGGGCATAACCGCATATGCACATAGAGAAAGAATAACGCGCGCTTAAATAATTCCAAAAGGGAAGCCATTGGGAGTTTGAATATTGGGATTCAGACGCTTTATTAAAACGAATGAATGAAATTTAAAATTTGAGAATATTAATAGATTCTATATGTGATTTTGTTAAAGCCTTCCTAAGGCTTAATTTATTTGAATATTCAAACATTTATCCTCAATTTTCATCGACATAAAACGTGTGCGCGCATAAATTCTTCAAAAAAACCATTTCGAATATTTTTTCTCTTCAAAGAGCTAGAGCTTCACGCATCTCCCATCATTTTTATGAATTCAACTGTACTCTACATTTTTGTACGCTGGAATTGGTTTATGCAAAGCAATCGCTACTCCTTCAATATTTCTTATTTGCCATAATTTAATTTCTCACGTCCCCTTTGTATTGTGGCAAAATAATATTTTTATTTGCCTTTAGTAAGGTTAGAACATCCTAAATAATTTCTAAGCGGGTTAACACAATTCAAACGTTTGATATGTAGATATTATTCAAATAGAGAAAATTATGCGCAATTTGTTAATTTTATCATCACTTATGTGTAAATGCTGACGAATTCTCGCTCGAGTTTCAGATGTTTCTAGAGAACTTTAAACTATACCTACATTAGTAGTAGAATATAAACTGTACAAACAAAAATGAAGTATTTAGTAATTTAAAGAGGAGTCTCATTGTGACTACGGACTTCTACCTTTGAAGCGTCAGATTAAAAATAATTAAAAAAAGGCGACAGTAAGCCGCATAAAGTTTTTTAAAATAGTTAATATATCCTTTGGTATAGGGCTCTTGGTTTGGTTTTCGAAACGAAGGTAGCGATTGGCGCCGTCCTATTTGTATTCATGGTACTCCTGAATGCTGCACTTTAATTTTGTTCATGGAGGTTTAAGCTGATTCAAGACATGCGTTGATAGCAACAAATGACTAAGCGCGAATTTTAGGTTTAATAGGATGGATGTAGTAATATTGATGTACTAATTTGATATGAATTAACTACTGTTTAAAGTTGGAAAACCCAATAAAATTATAGTGATAAATTTTAGTGCAAATATGGTATTTCCATTTATGATAAATTCAACAATAATATACGTTGATATTAAGTTTATGAAATACTAAACCGCAATATTCAGTAAAAGAAACGTTTCAATTATTGTTTTATATTTGTTATTTCTTATAATTGTTGTCTCCCTCTTCATCTAATTTTAAATAAATAAATATTTCACAGTGGTGTATAGATCGGTCATGTGAGCCGATGCCTGACAACGTAGCAGTTACTGAAATGGACGCAAGCCCGAGGAATAGAAAACCTCAATGGAGCGAATGGAGTGATTGGAATGGCTGCGACTCTAACTGCGGCTACGGATTACGTTTGAGAACAAGGCAATGTTGGAGGGGAGAGTAAGCTTCATGAATTAAACATAATATTGATATGATGGTACCTAAATTCATTGAGAAAATCAAATCTAATAAATGAAAGATAAGAACAAACTTAGATACTGTTGTTTTTGTATTTTTTATTTTGTCTGTTGTAAGTAGTATTGTGCCCCATCTGTGTCATACTGTCTTCAAATCCATATAAACTAAGAAACACTTCCTATAAATGTGTAATTATTAAATTTTTTTTAGAAAAAAGAGGAAGTATTTTATAAATATTTTATGTATTAATGTTATGTTTGTTATAGCACAGTGTCAGAAGACTGTGAGGGATCAAAATCTGAAGCCCTCAGTTGTTGGTCAGGACGCGAGTGTGCCGCACAAAGAGACATCCGCACGACATTCTGCCGCCGTCATTCTATTAATTATATTCCTTATTGGCCTAATGAAGGTATTGTTTTTATATTACATTAATTCTATATTTTTCAACTTCAATAACCTAATTACATATTAAATATTGTTCAGAGAAAAAAAAACCGTATAAATCAAATGTATCTTTTAACAGAAGCAAAATATTGTGAAATTTGGTGTGTGGACTACAAAGGCGGAGAAGCTGTAACCCTCGGCTCTTTGCCGGACGGCACACCCTGCAGCTATGACCGCCCTTACGACCTCTGTTTTCAGGTATATGCTACCCTCCATTTTCTGACTAATTACTAATATCCTCTTCACTCACAAATTGTATCTAAACAACACAAGATAATTTTGTTGTAAATGTACGGTTAGCGGTCATACATTTATTATAGTAATATATAAACATATATTTACAGTTGCCTGTCAAACAGAAACAGGAAACAATTGAAAGTACATTTAAAAGTATTTGATTAAATCATTTAAATGTACTTGAAAATGGAGTAAATAAACCACGAGCATTTTAAATACAAATTAAGCATGGTTATGAAGTTCTCTACATATAACCTACATCTAAATCCGACCTCCGTTGGAAAGTTAGAGCGGGGCATATATTAAACTTATAATTATCTCTCCCGGAGCGCTGTGGTAGGATAATGAAATGTCTGTAATATATTTTAAAATATAATTAAGCTAGTATTATTTTTACTCGCTTCTCATTTATCTTCCTTTTACATTTCATACTCGACTATTATTATTATATTATATTATATTAGGGCGAATAGCAATTAGATTTATTTAGTTTTGAGATTGTTTAAATAACGAGTTTGGAAATATTATAATGAAATTGATCCTATGACCTTAGTGTGGATTTTAGTATTGATTGGCTCTATTCATAACGTTCGATATTTACCACGTTTTGAATATTAAAATCCGCACTAGGAGCATTGTATAGTAATAGTTGATGTGTCTGTGGTTATTGGCAAACAAAATTTAAAAGATTTTTGCGTTTTACTATTGTAATTATTTCGATTAATTTGATACAACGTTTAATTCTTCTAAACAAATTAGACATGATAGTAAACCACATAAAGTTGTTTAAATACAATAAGTTATTAAGTACTCCTTGAAGGATTCCAGTCCTAATAATTAATCAGGCAATATGTTTTCAGGGAACGTGTTTGAAAGGTATATGTAATGAAACGGATCCGGTTTGCAATTCTTGTAGCGAGGGTTATTGTAAAGACAATACTTTTAAAATATATTCTAAACTTAGAAACTATCCAGGTAAGTTATGCAGTATGCCTAGGAAATACTATAGACATCTTTTCTTATTGATTTTCTATTTATATAGAAATCTTCCATTTGCATGTTGAGATGTGAAAACATGAATACGCTAAATTGTGATTAAGTTAAGACTTAACTGTTATTTAATCGCATTATTACTGATTTGCATACTATCACAACGATATAGTGCTATGATATGATTTTCGCTAAACTATTGAAATATGACTAACTTTGAATTTTTACTTTTGTCACGACCGTTGATGTCTCTTTTTTTTTGAACAAAAAATAAATGCATTTTTTAGGTTGGTCACGTATAACAATGGTACCACATAACGCTCAAAATTTATCAATTCGGATAAAAACTCCAGTTGCGTTAAAAATTGCCGTCAAAGAAAAAGGAAAAAATAAACCAATAATAGATTTAACAAAACACACCACAACGAAATTTGATCTGCAAGAACTTGATAATTCAATAGGATATGATCCAAACGCTCCACAAAATCTGCAAATAATAGAAATCGATAGCGATAAAATGAGAGAGCTTGAAGAAAGGAATTTTGGGTACGAAGGGAAAATAGTTGTTGCAGGGATTGTTTTGAAATGTGAACAGCGACCTGATGAAATTCTTCTCTCAACTAATTCTGTAGTTCAGTCAGATTTAATGATTTTGGTAAGATTTTTTTTACTTCATTTTACTTTAAACCATAAAGTAAAAAGGTTTCATTGTTTTCATTTCATTTTAAGCAAAATATTTTTCAAAGAGTATTATGTCAATTCTGAAACAATGCACAGGAACACGTGCACCAATGAACGTATCATATTTTTACTACAAATGTCGAATCATCGAATATTGTTATTGAAATAGTCGAATAAACTCGTCTTACTTACGTTAAATAAAGGAAAAAGTCAAATATGATTTTATATATATTTTTTACAAATTGTTATCAAACTATTAACATAAAATTTCGGAAAGACAATATTCGTTTTGATATGTAAGATAATATAATATATATGAGTATGTAGAAAGAAAGTCCTTTGATCTCTGAAGAACACACAAAGCGTAAAAGTTTAAACTGAAAGAAGATTTCTGATGTGAAGAGCGGCAAAGGCGAATTGCGAACTACGAACGGCGAACAATATTAATTATTCAAAAACGCTTTTAGCTTTCTCTTGAAGTTAATTGGCAGGCGCGCCCTTCACCAGCCCCTATATCTTCTTTACCTATTTTCATTACAATAACGATGTAGTTTTACACAGTACACTTCTGCTTACACACTTATTCTATATCAGGCAGATTACGACCAGATACTGAGCTACTATAAAAAAGATTGTATTGAAATAAGAATTAATTTTATTGTAAAAAAATAATCATGTCATGAGGCCGCCTATTGCCAAAAAAATATCTTTATGAAAAGGGTTTTATAACCTATTTTCCCTTTTCTACTTGGACTCCATTATCAAAACAGGGAGCTTAGCGTCTCTTCAAATTTGTGAAATATTCAATAGAAATGATTGCGACGAAACTTATTTAAATGTTATATAATTTCAATATATTAAAAGATATTAACAATTTTGATTGATTTTCAGGGTGAGCGACGTCATTTTAATGAAGTTTATAATGCATCGTATGAAGTTTATGACGTGAATAACTTTGCTGTAGAAGTTTATATGAATTACAGTACCAGAAATATGAACCTGGAGTATGGAGGGTAGATGTTTTTTTTTAACGAAGTCTAAATTTTAAGATGTTACACTTTATCACGAGTCAGATTTCTTAATGTTAAGTGAAAATAGCTGACGCTTCCGCTATTTCTGTAGAATGTTATTTTCATCGTTTGATATTGATTGTATTGTTATTAGATATCTGGAGAAAGGACCGTGTTCAGTATCATGCGGAGGAGGCCACAGACTTGTAAAAACTCGATGTTCGTACGACCACAGATGTCATAAAATCAGTTTTGAAGCCTGTAATACCCATAGGTATATTTACTATATTTTCAAAGAACCCAATATCTATATCAGAAATGAAAGTTTGTATTCGTATTTTTTTACAACTATATCATTAGTTAAAAATCGACCATTCGATAAGTCAATTAGCAAATTAGGTATATGATTTTGTTAGATTATTTTGAAAAATCTGTTCATCTCAATATAGGCATACCTACCCAAGCTGTCTAATCCATTATAGTTCGTAAGATGCTTGTGTTGTGAAACGCAATGTAGCAAGCACATTAAGTTACCAAGTAGTTAGTACCAAATTCTTAATTGTGTTTCACTTCAGTAAGTTTTGCTTAATTGGCAGATGTGAGTTCAGTTGGGTACCTGCTGAGTGGGAACAGTGCAGCCAAACGTGCGGTGATAAGGGTGTTCAGGACCGTCAAATTTTCTGTTTACCAAATAATGTCAGGTAAATTGCATTGTATATTCATACCGTACCTATTTAGCAAAATATTTATGCAAAGGTTGAATTTAGTTCGAATTTAATTATTGTATAGCCTAACCTACATTCGATGTTCGTTTAAGTTAAATACATAATATATAATAATAATTTTATAATTTATTTGGAATAATTTAAATGATTTGTGTTAGTATAAATAATAGAGTTAGGAAACCGCATAATTTGTTATGTAATTAATGTTTAATGATAATTTTCAGAGGCAGACAAACTAGAAGTGAATTGATCGCAGTAAGTGTGTCACCAGCGTTGTGTTCCCCTTCTCGTCCTCAAACGCAGCAAGCTTGTAACCGGGTGCCCTGCCCTGTTTACTGGGAAGAACTGTCATGGACACCGGTAAAAGTTCAATTGAAATAAAACGGAATAAAAAAGGTTTCTCATTGAAACACTATATATATACCTACTTAGACAAATCAAACTATTATTTTAACAACTACTTCAAATACTTCATGCCGTTTACTATTTAATACCGTGATATTAATATTTAAAAAAAAAACAAAAGAAGAATATTTAAGATGATTTATAAATTACAGTGTTCGGCGACATGTGGTAGAGGAATATCGCGTAAACCGCTTACATGCCCAGCGGAAGACGTCCGGCTTTGTGGTCCAAAGCCTATAGAACGAAAAAAGCGCTGTCGTCTCCGCCGATGTCCACAATCTCGTATATTAACTTGTGAAAATAAGGATGAAAAAAATTATTGCGAATATTTTTCTTTAGAAGAAATATCTAGATTTTGCGTCCTCCCTGACTTCAGACGTAACTGTTGCAATTTATGTAGAGAGAATGACATATATAAAATGGGCTACGGATAGAAAATCCATTGAAACGACGTTGAAATACTCACGCGAGGGAACAAAGAGATCTCCTTCTGTAGATTTTCTGTTATCTGGAGCAGACCGGCTAGATTTTGTGACGTTCTTTTTATAGCTAATTCTTTGGTGTGATAGCTTTTTGGATGTTGTTTGTGCTCTGTGTAATGTAGAGTTCTTTTTATATGAGATTAGTTTAAGTTTAGTCTATTATAATAATGTATTAGAAATTAGCTTTATTAATAAAATTATTTAAAAATTATTAATGTGTGAAATAAATTTACAATCAACAGAATCAAACCATGATGGAATTGAACGTTCAAAATGATTATTGAATGCATTTCCATTTATCATTGGTGGAAAAACTTTTAAAAATATTATAACACGAATTATACTTTTATTTGTCTTTTATGCCGTTCATTTTAATTTACAATTTCAAAATAAGAATGAAATAAGTTTGTGTTTTGTATTGATTAAATCCAACCGTAAAAAAAATTTGAATTTCCAACCAGGCACAAATTGACGCCCCTACGCTAATTTAATTTGCAGTTTTTAAAAGATAAAGAATAAAAGTTTAAAATTGGAATCGACGCGATCATTCAAAAAATATCAAATAAATTCTGTGATGTTTGAGGACAGAAATAAATAGGTTGAAGAGACAAAACTGAACTTTATTTAAGCACCCACCACCAAATATAATCGTTACACATGAGGGTTGTGTCTGTCTTAAATACTAAAGTCGTAAGTAAAGGAGCAAAGAACAGTTCTTCGCCGAGTTCCAGAAACTGTTCACAAGTTTAACTTGAGAGGATATAACGCGATGGAAACATGTGCAAAGCTTTTACGAAATTTAAAAGTTTTAATGCTTGGGAGTTATTTTCAAAACTTCCATAGTTTAAATTTAATTTTGTTACTACAAAGTTTACACTCCAGAGCGCGATAAAGTGCAACGTGTGTATTTTTAGTTTATTGTGTCATAATCTTCGAGAGAGTTTTGTATTATAAAAATAAGTTTTATGTAAAATATTAATTCTTTTAACAATGTAATTTAATTAAAAAATTCTATTGTGCCTACTTTTCTATTTTACCAATATTTATCAAAGATCATGTCCTGATATGTATTTTCTTTATCGTTTTTGTTAAAATTTTCCCCGCCTCCTTTATATTCTGTACACCGAGTGATTGTGCGGTATTTATGATAATTTATATAGAACGTGTTTTTAATAAGTGCACAATATTATAACGATACTATATTTACTGAGAATATACTATTAATGAGATTATATATACTGCATGACTCAGTTGGATACCACATTTTTCGTCCAACTGAAAATCTCATTATTTGTATCCACATACATTAAAAATACGTACATATTTGTAAAAATAAGTATAAAAGTCTTATAGTAAATACATCCAACATAACATCTTCCAATCGTTTTTCCATAGAAGTTTTTCCATTTTCTATAGAAGGTCGTATACAATAGAGAGAGATGAACGCTTTGTGTGTTTCATAAGAATTTGTCTGATATAACATTTTCACATGTTTATACGCTTACGCTTACGTATATGCTTACATATAACAACCCGCATGACACGCCAGTATGAAAAGTATAACATATTGCACAACTGCATTTAAACATTCTCTTGGCTCTGATTATGCGCATACGCCTAATATGCGAAATAATGATTTTTGATTTTGATTTTTGACCAATTCGTTCCATCTGACGTTAGAAACTGCTGGAAGGCTCCTGTGGACGCTGGTACGTTTGTTATTGTAACTTTCTATCAAATTTTGATATGTTTTTATAGTAAGTAATATAATTAATTGTAAATCAATACCCGTAGTAGAACTAACTCAAAGTATGTAGTTAATTATGACGGTCATTGCTTATACTGGTATTAATGTTTCAGCTTATATTATAACCCTAATTTTATTAAGTTCTACACTATTAACCCTCAGGCTATTTGTCTGTAAAACTAGTCTATGGAATAGCTAACCAGGGTCTACGTTTACAGAATTTCCACTTGGATTCATCCACAAAGAGTATTATGGAAAATTGTAAAGGATATGCTTGGTAAGCTGTGCATGGAAATCTCTTTTAAATATACACCGTGTTTTCAGATTCAAAACTTCTTATTTATATATTATTATATTTTTCTGTTGCTGCATCTTTTAAGCCCGTATCTGTATTGTATGTCTTTTGCATGGTGTTTTATTTACACATACACAAAACAAAATCTCATCTCTTTGACCCTCTTGCATAGAGAGACAGAGAGAGAGAGACTCAGTTTTAACACTTACATCTAATCCACATACTCTTTGTAGATTCCAAGTGTTCTCACCTGACCCCTCTTAAACAGTTGAACAATCAGAAAAGTTTACTAACCGAACACTGCTATCCACTTTGACAAGATAATTTTCGCTCATTAAACTCCTTTTCTCTAAGAAGCATACATTCTCAAGCAGTTGCCTCAAAACATATGTATTCTTATTTGATCGAATACAATATAACGTGTTCACCTGCGATCGATGATTACTATTCCGGCAAATAGCTACGTTGTCCCATCGCCGGCCATTAACTAGGTCAAAGGTCAGATGTCCGTATGTACATTGTATAGGATGTTATAGTTTACCAAATTCAGACTCTAGTAAATTGTTTGAGATGAGAGCTGTTATGTCAGCAGCTTGTGTGTATTATAATAGTTGTTTGCATTTAGCTCGTATTTCTCAATATTTGAAGGATGTATATTTGTATTTACTAACAAATTTAAGAAATATAAAGGTTCTTTAAAAGCATTGCAATACATTGTAAATTTAGCTGCACGGAAGTCTTTAACAACAGAAGAAATATATATCAGCATATAATTGAGTTAAATATAATAAAGAAGAAACCAGGAATTAATCTACGAGGGTTGATTCAATATGTAGATTCAATATTGTAGAAATATAAATATAAAATGGGTTGCAATTATACATATAATCCTTTTATTTCATCTTCCTGAATTCTTTTGTTTATCTCCTAATTTTTAAATATCTAATTACCTTTGTACAAAATTTAGGTTTTAAAAGTAATTTTGTCTCATTTTAATGTATTTTTTCTGTATATGTTAAATAATAGAGAAAATTTATTTCGAAGTTGTATTTTTATTCAGATTATGTAAATGTAACGCATGTTTTATTATGCGACGAAGTTCCTTAAACATTCAGTGCCGAGTCCTGAATAAACAATCCCTTTTATTCGTAATAAAAACAAAATAAAACTGGATATATAAATAATTTTGGTGGTTGGTCAGTAGAAGTTAATTCTGAAATGAGTTTTATACGTATTTAATATCCTATTTAATTTTTATTTTAAAATCCTTGTTCGCTCTGTTTGGTGGGAGACAATCGGGAGTTGGCGTCATTTTCAAATCTGGCGCCAACGTTTGGAGCCAATCAATATTAATAGTAGACTTATAAAAAGTAAATGTATATTGTTAAAATCTATTAATCTAATACAATATTTAAAATCAAAATCATTGACAGATTTTTGTAATAATGTTTTATATTTTTGTAGCAATGTTTTAGGTACATTTATTATTATACTAAACTTTTATATTTTATCATTGCTCTGCTTAATTAGTTTACGACAAGGAATTTTATTGTAATTATTTTAACTGTTTCAATATTTAAAAAAATATATTTTATCATTTTTCAGCGTGAAATAAAAAAGTAAATCTCTATTAAAAGTTTTTGTAAGTGCACAAGTTTCCAGTAAACTTTTCATAATTAAACTTATCTTGATTAAAAAACTAATTCAAAGGCTATCTGTTTGTCGTAACATGTTGAAATAAGTGTAGGCAGTGCTGATTATCTGAAAAGAATAATTCCATATTAATTTCTGTTAAAGTCAAAACTTTGAGAATAGTTTAACCTATTGAAGCACTAAACAATACACACAACCCAACAGTCACGTTTATAATACACATATAAATAGATTGGTCAAAATAGAGAAACGCCGAAACAAACGCTCCTACAATTTACTATCAAAGAGGTACATAATACATAATACACATTCAAGCTTGTTTGTGATTATAACCCAAGTTCATTTCTTCTATAAAAACTTTCACTTAACTAATTTAAAGGACTCTCTCTATTCGGCTTACTATCGCGTTTATTTTCATTAATTTAATCCAATGTTACGAGCTTTTATTTGTCGGAATATTACAGAAAAGTTTCTACAGGCATCAATCGCCTTCACTTGATACTTCGGGACCATTATGCTCGTTACCCAACAACTACGAATATACACTATGTCATATCACTTTTTTAAATGATCTTGTGAAGTTTCATATTCATTTATTTATAAAAATACTTACAGAAGAGAAAGTTTCCAAATTAAGAGGCGGTATTGCAGTCACTTGAAATGTAATCGGCTTATTTGCTCTTGCGATTATTAATTGAATATCTGAGCTGACCATAGTCCCAAATGTAGATTCATGCCATCCACATACGAAGGCAGCGTCGGACACTTCCAATCCCTGTATTATGATTATCAAGTCTATACTAAGCTAGTGCTTATTTAACAAAGTACAAAGTTGCCTTAATACCGGCGAAACTTTTGTGAGGTTTGAACAACTCCAATGCTCGATTGCCCTGCTCAGTGCTCACATCCAAGCATACTATCAGAAGTGGATGGCACTACATGCGTTAATTTTTGCCGTGCCACATTTATATGATTGACTAACATTGCAAACGTCTACCTCATTTTGTTTATAATATTTTTTTTGTAGTAAACACTCCATCTGTAACTGAGCATATATTTACTAAGGTTTCAGGCGACTGTAGCCTACCGAAAGTTAACTAATTACTGCGCGACTAAACGCTAGGCGTTTACAACATTAGTCACTAGTCTATTTAATACCGTGGTCACCAGAATAGACCTCACGGCAAAAATCGATCCATCTCAGTCCGCCCTACTACTGTTCAAATACTATTAGGATCAGATCGTTTGGAATAGGGTGCTGTTTGACATCGACTGGTCAATAACAACGCCATGTTTGTTTCTATCGCATGTTTAATGTAGGAAAATACTATAGTATTACTTAGAATTCCCAAGGCAAATAGGCTATTTCTGTTAATGGGATAATAATGGTTAATGATGAACCTTATCTCTGCATAAAGGCTCTGAGAAACAAAAATGTGAGTTTTAAATGTCATTCATACCTTAGTCTTAATTAGTGAACCAATATAGCATGGAATCCAAAGTTGCATCAAAGTACCAACACTTAATAATGTGAATAGTATGTCAAATTTGCCTTGATCAAGTTGCTAAAAAATATTAATAAGTATAATATTTAATGAAAGCGATTGTCAATTGATTGCTCGTCTCGTAGACGATTGATCCATCAATAATCGTTAAAAACAATTGATAATCACAGTGAATCAACTACACGCGGCTTTAAATTTCGTCACCACGTATAAGTAAATAAAACTCTAATCTGAAAAATATTGAATAACTTACCTCAGCAACTTGATAGCACATCAAGCACAATGCTATTGAACTAAGCATAACCTGGTACACTAATACTGGTCCATATATGTCTTGTGTTAATTGAACAATACTAAAATAAAATGGAAATACCTTTATATGCAAGGAAATTATTTAAAATTATTTTGCTTATAATTCCCGCTACAACATTCAATAATTTGTCTCGACGCGTTTCGCCACTCCACGTGGCATCATCAGGATACGTGCGGTCACTTCGCCTTCGCTTCAACACTACTTATTAATTTATTTGTATCCCTTAATTTTTAACATATATTCTCAGCCTTACAGAACTACTGATCGATATCCTTACTCGAATATAGTATTATGCCAAGTAACAATCCGCTTGAATCTATTATTAAATTCAAGCCTCGTTTCACTCCATTTTGTGTTTCGAGATAATTGACGATTTTTCCAGACCTTTCCGTCGACGTCTTTAAAAATTAAACCAATGTCTGTAATGACTATATCAATTTGTATATATACGTGAAGAAGTATATGAAATAATATATACACGTACGCTGTAAGAAAATCACAACGATAAACGTTAATTACAGTTATATACATTGTCAGTTTTATCATTGTACGCATACAACACGCAGTGTACGCATATAGCTTTAACTTACCTGTAAAGGTTAAAACAAAAATAAATATTACTAAATATTCGCAAAACATAAATATTTCGAAATTAGGTGTTCGTGAGACGTCATCCGTTGGTATCCAAAGAGGAAAGATGAGAGGCCTGACTGAATATTCATCTTGCGTAACAAATAAACAATAATGTATAATTGCGCCTATTGACATGCACAAGTACATCGTCACCACAAGAACAATAAATGACAACCAAAGTACTCCGAACTGCCAAATCATTAGTTGTCCTTTAAGAAAAGTTTTCCTGAAAAAGAATACACGTACACCTATATCAAATTTTCTTCATAGTTGAATTACCCAATTAGATAATTTACTAAGTAATTGTAATTGACTCGATTAGTACAATTCATATAAGTTTATTTATTTTATGTACTCATATTTATTTCTTTATTGTCTATTTTGCCATTAGACTCTGGTAAGCTTATAACACTGGTAACGGATAATTATATTTCAAAGCGTATTTGAATCTCCGGAATTTATAGTATTAAGATCAGCCAGTAAATGTACAGACAAGATATACATTATAGTATTGGGTTAAAGATTACTTACCTATAAGGCTCACCTAAACTACAGACATAAGCAAAATCGTTACTCATAGAATCCAAAATTTTAAATATATTTTTAGAGCCCTTGAAAGTGCACGTATATAATATTGGAACCACGCCCATAATAACACAATATGCAAAGCATTCAGTGAATAGAAGAAAGTCGTTTGTGGTCACCGCATGTGATATTGTAGTTAATTCTAAGGCAACAGCAACAAAACCCATTCCGACACATACAAAAGGCCAGACGAATCTGCAAACGTGTATTTTTTTATAGATCATTATAATGGATTTTAATTTTTTCTTACAGATACCTGTCTTACCGTAGTAATGATTTTTTATTATTAAAAAATTGACCATTTATAGCTAATATTAAACGCAATTGTGAATGAAAATTATGTAACCTAATAACTGGTAAATCGAAATCGAACCCCTCTTTATTGTACACAGAAAGGAATTTATCAATAAACAAATTTAAAACCATTGTTTTGTTTTTTGTTTAATTAAATTTAAACATAAAAGAACGTCACGAACATGAAAAATAAAATTGTAATCAACTAAACTTAGACTTAGTTCCTAAATATAATAAAGACAATTCATTATTCAATTACTGCATTAAAATTAAAGACAATTTCAAACATTATACTTGATAGAACCATCTTTAAATTTAAAAATATTTAATAAACAATTTAAATACTATGCAGCTAAACTATAGTAATAGTTAACAAAAATAGATATTGAAATACGCTCACAGAGAAAAATGTCATATTATTACTACAATAAAAAAATTATTAGAAATGTAACAATAAAATAATAATCTTGGTTATCTTTTGCATGATTAAGTCTAATTTAATATCATCCACTTTACTAATCTGCAACGTTTATTGTACATTATTGCAAATCATCATCAATTCCGATAATTGGATCACGACTTAATTATCTACGAAATTCTAACCATAGCAAATTATGCAACATTATAACTGAATTGGAAAACTTGATATATACAATTACCAATATGTTGTAATTTGGATTTGGATCGTCAACTGTTTTCTCATTTGTCATACGGAAAGGAACAGTTTATTATCGCTGGCATAAGGAGGGAATGACCAAAGTATATATTATATGTAACATAGTAACATTGATTCCAGCCGAGAAGTTGATGATTCAAATAGAGGTTTTCTCGATTGTGAGAGCCCACGTATATACCCACTGGTCCTAAGTCGTAATTTGTACGCTAAAAATAGACCAAAGCAACAACGTTTCAAGACGCAATTTACACCCTAACAAAATAAAGACAAAAATAAAAGCTTCCAAAAATTTAGATAACATCAGCTTAATAATCTCAACAATTTATAGAAAAGATGTAAAAACTAGAGTAGAAAATAGAGTAACGAAGTCACTAAAGTAACAAGCGCTTTCTGCAACCCTTGTCAGGTAACTGTCACTTATGAGAACATTTACCACCTCCACACTCTGCTCTGAAATGGGTACACTTTTTACTCTAAATGGAACACAGAATTTCGTCGGTGACATACTTAAAATAAGTTGAAAACGAATCACGACATTTGCAGTTCTATTTTATTCTCTTACCCTAGACGCTCTTTACTTACAGTTTAATTAAGACACCGTATAAAATTGTAATTAAATAATCAGAAAAATATACTCGTAGAACTAGCAATTGTAAGCGAATTTAATTTACTTTTTAATACGAGCGCCTCGCCGCCTGTAAATCGACGACTGTAAATCTTTTGAAAAGTAGGATAACAATTAATCAAAATAAACTCGATAGTAACTCTTATACAGCCATGTGTAAATAATAATAATAAGATATGTTTTATACTATTTAGCGTGTAAAGATACTGAAGTGATGCAAAGAGATATGCTATTTAAGAAGTGTAAGAAGCTTAGTAAAACTAGGTAAGGCACAAATCTAGAGAGAGAACATTTGGAAAACAAAATGAAAGGAAACTGTACTTAGCTCTATAAGCTTCATAAATCCCTTCAATTAATTCTCTTCCATTGTGACTTTTCCATTAGAGATTAGGGGAAATTGACTTTCATAAACAAAGTGTATTAGTAAATTAATTACATTATAAACAAGAATTGCTCAAATAATTAATGGAAAGTTTTATCAAATTGCTTTTGTTTTGTTAATTTTATTGACAGATTTAGGCTGAGTTCACGAGAATATGTTTGTTAGAAATTGTAACTGTGCGGGGACTAATCCAAACGTTAAGTATGAAAACATCTTTTTAGAGTCAATAACCTATTTTTAACAGGCTACTATTATCTATTTGACAATATGAGAGGGAACGACTAAATAAGATTACACTGATCAGTACGTTTACAATAAAAGTGTACAATAAAGAGGTTAAATTTAACCAAGTTAAAAACTTTTCAGGGCTTATTATCGCTTTTATTTTAATTTTTATCAATTCAAGCAGTCTCGACGTGACCATAATTGCTGTAAAACTTTCAAAACATCGGATTATAATAATCAAAATAAACATAATAGGCCTCATTTATTATTGATTTATTACAGCAAGCATGAGAAAGTTACACACCTACATATAGTAAGATAGAGTTAAAATTAGTCCAAAAATTAAGATTCCCGAGGTCACCGCGCTTTATCCTCTAATAGGTACGTTACGATAATCAATATTTTAACCTACTTCCTTCGGTCCGAATGTAGGTTACCTTTTGAAATAGAACAAAGAGTAAATTAAATATGGAACAAATATGGTACAGTCAAGCAATTTTGGCATTCTATTATATCTGCGGCAAAACTTATATTTAACAAATATCAAATTATTTATTTCTTAATGTTAAAAAGTCGTAAGTGCAATATACCTATGCATATAGTTATACGAAATGTTTAACATTCGGATTTTGAATTAGTTCATCATCTCATCATCAGCCATAGGACTTCCACTGCTGGGCATACGCATCCCCCATTTAACGCCAGTCCAGTATTGATAGCGACATGCGACATTATCCACTAACGTTGTATAAATATATAATACTATAGTGAAAACTATAGTAATTTATTTTAACGTTAGAAAATCAGTCTAGATTCAAATAAGAAACTAAAAATATTTCTAAAGTAAATGATCGACGTAAGATATCCAATAAGAAAGGAGAATTACGAGAAAAGGGTCGCCCTAGGGTTTGTTGTAATTGCTTCCAAAGTTCACAATGAGTTTTCTTACGACACAACCTTTGTTTGTTTTAAATTAAGACAACGATTTGTGCTTTCATCGTAAAATTGTCACAGAAACCAGATCTCGATAAATACATTTTTTATTTAGTTTCTTTTTATCCTTATTATATTTTTCAATATCCTCTTATTTGTATTACGTTTTTATATTGCCAAATTTTAAGTTAAGTTTTTTTGTTGCATATTTAATTGGTACTTTCGATGGCGTTTAAACATGAACAATGAAACTTGAATGAAACTCTGAAAAAATCTGACAGTACCAGTGTGACTTTGTTATATGCATAGGCATTAATTAAAAGAAGTAGGCAAATTGATGAAGGTTATTAGCCCAAACTTTATTACCACAACACAGCATCGTGAACTGTCAATCTATCTGGTCGGTGCACAATCGCGAGCTGTTGCATGCAAACGTTTGTTAGCCTACGTTGCCAAGCTACTATAAAAAATATTCATTAGAGATCTGTCAGTTTTAGAAGCAAAACTGTGAACGTGAAATTTCTTGGCGAATATAAATTAGATTTTCTCTAGCGGTACTTAAATTTATATTGCTATTGTGGTGTTGATAACCAAACTAGTAAACCAAGAAATATCTACTATGGTGCTTAAAAAATAGATATTTTTGTTTGTTTGTAACGAATATTTAATAATAGTAACACTTTCGTTTTGGTAAAATGAATATTATATTTGACAACAATATTATTGTCAAGTCAAGCGCAGTATTAAGGAAAAAGATTGAACGATAAATTGTGAAAAGATGTGTGCGTCGTAACATTTGTTTTATGTGAAATGTATCACACGCCATGTTTGTTTTTTTCTATATATTATTTCTGTATTATTATTTTGCTTTTAAAGCGCCGCTTAGTTGAGCCTTAAATTTATTACCCAACGTAGTAAAGTTAATAAAAGAATATCATTCGTAGCACGTAGTTTTCTCGTAGATGCTGCAGAGAGCTGTGCACATTTTCTTGCGAAAATGCTTTGTTAAATTCGAGTAAAACAACGGGTTAAAGGGAGATTGTGTGAACAATCAGCACGTCTTATACAAGAAACCCTCGTCAATATTAACCGGTGTCATATCGACTAACCAATAAGACCCTTTTTCTTAAAACGTATTGGCGTCATAACTTAGTGAGTTTATTACGGATAAAACGAGAAACGTGCTTATAATGTGATCGCATATATTGTTATTGATTTAAACATCATTTTTAAATAGGATGCTATTATAATATTCATTTCATATTCATTTCTTCTAAAATCATGGAACGCGCAATTCGTTTTTTAAATCCCCATTTGTTTTTTGTTAGTAGAGTAATTATTTCCAAAGTATTTTTGAAGATAGCACTCTAAAGAGTGTTTTCTATTTCTTTGTATTTTAATTCGTTATGATAATATTTCTAGAAAAACAAGCACATAATATGTATGATAAATGATCTCAACGTTGTTATGTTTTTCTCAGACATGCTTAACTGTAGGTATATCTATAGATAGTCTACACTTAAAACAGCCTTGGCCTTGATCTCTTTGAATAAGTGTGCCAACGTGACGCACATTTTAAAAAGAAGTATTCGTTGGAAGTTTATTTGAAAGATCTTAAAATTTCAAGAAATAAAACCAAGTTGCAATTCGCTGCATGCGAATCGACGTCAGATTATGGTCAACACTGGCTAACTAGAGCGGTCAACAAAATAATATTGTATTCTAATATCATTTTCATATGATAAACAAATGAAACATTATTAAAGTCCAAATTTAAAATTAAATTAATACACTAATGTATTGAAATATTAGTAAAATTGTTGTTAACAAGCAAAATACATCGTTTCATCAAAATGTTAGCATGGAATACGAATACGATTCAGCGATGTGGCAAATGAAATTGTCACGGCGCACCGCTGATTGATTACCCAAAGGGCTCCCCTCGACCTGACTTACACTAAATATCTATTTAGACGCTGTTTGTGTGATCTTAGTTTATTACCTACATTACTTAGATTTCATTTATTTTTTTATTCAATAGCCCGAAGTGTGACTGCACTAAGTGTGTTGCCATTATTATAGAGAAATCTATTTTTCTGAGCAACAAATATGCAAAAAATCCAAATTGAATTTTAAAGACAACAGAAACCTGGTACTAACATGTGTTTATTTTTTAATATTAATAAATTTCGTACGAAGAGTTATCTGCCTACACAGATGCAGAAATAAATATAAAATATATAATATTTTATTTCTAAATATCTCCCATAAACTTTTTTACGTGACGTACGTTCTAATATGTTATACTCTACATAAGCATGTCATTGTGTGCATCTATACATTGATTTTGTTCCTACAATTAAATACTAAACATATTTTTTGTTCTAATTATTGAGAATGACTTCCTTGTGCCTTTTTACACAATAAAGGTTAGAGAAGAAACCAAATGCAATAGTTTAAAATTTCTCTTTTTACGAACTTTTAACAATTCTCTCTCGGGAATTTCTGCAAATACTCGCAATTTAGCTGAAAGCGATTAAAAATACGTTATTTAAATTACTTTAAGCGTTTTATTTCTTTAATGCCTTTTTATAATTATTTCAAGATTTGCAATTAAGTATTTCTTATTTTTTCTAACTCTTCTGTTTAAAATGTTACTGTTGTGAATTTTAGGCAATTTTAAATGTTGAGCTCGACAACGATTGTGTACCTATGCCTTGAATAGAATAATAGACAATATAGGATGTAATGACGGAGTAGTTTAGAATCATACGCACACTTTTCATTAGTATTTTCTTTAATGAGGCTTAAAGGCCTTTTAAAGGCTTAATTGATGATATTCCATAAAGATATAATTTAATCTATTACATTTTATTCTTGTATTATTCGTCACTAGAATCTCATCATAATTATCCAATATATAACTCCATATATAAATGTAGCTAGCTTATTATATGTCTTTGATCATTGAGGATAGTGCCAATAAGGAAGGACGTAACAATCCGTGACCTGAAGCGTAATACACAAAAAGCAACAGGTCCCTTTTGTGAACAAACTGCTCGATCTCATTACGTCACTAACATTGCCACACTTTATTACATATTGTTATTTCTTTTTTTTAACAAAAAATGAGCGGTGATTAGTGCTCAAAACAAAACATTGCACTAACCTTCGCTATACCGGCTCGATGAGCTTAGTTGAGCTTTAATTTATATTAGTTAAATTGTTTTGTAACTTCGAAGATTCTAATTCAGACCTTATGAATTATATTTTAGAATAAAACGTACCTACGTGAATTAGTTGTATTGTAATGTATAAATGTTAATAGTAAAGTTCAATAATGTTATATACGGAATACATTTTGTAATTTAGAAACATTCAATTTAAATTATTACGCTTTTAACTGAAATCGTGCATTTCCCGGGAAAGGACTACATATAGGTAGGCTCCAATGGGATTGTATTTTCTTGTAATATAGTAATATGAACAAGCAATTTTTGAAACTGGTAGGTATTTTTTCATCTCTTATTTTAGCTAAAACAAAGAATAGGTCAAGACAAAAAGTCAGAAAAAAATTAAAATGCTCTTTAACACTAAAAAGATAATAATCTCCTTCATTAGTATATACAAAAAAGGTTATCTTAAATAGACGCTTTAAATAACATTATAAGAACAAATTAAAGGTTCTATAAATAGAAAACAATAAACAAACCCTAACTATCGAATGGCATCTTATCTTTACGGTAAAGAATTTAATTTGCTGGTCACGTAGATATTCCCCGATCCAATATGAATAGTTTCATGGCATCGTGTTGATATAGGATTCATCACAAAACCCGTACGTGGTCTATATCGTGTCCTCAGAACCGCGTATCTACAAACTTTTATTTACTCTTCGTATTTATTCACCAAGTCTTGATAACCGAGCTTGTTTTGTTTAACTTACATCATTAACAAGGATTTAATTTTCAAGAACTTTGAGCACGAATTATCTTAAGATTAACTATATAAAAAATTTATTAGCAATTTTGTTGATTATCTTCTTAAGCTCAAATATCATCAATATGATTTTAAATTTTCGTTCATTTATTATGTCTATGATTTTAACATCTTTTAGTAGTCAAGCATGTTAATGCAATACGCCTAAGATGCCGTGAGAGAACATCATCACTACCATATAGAACTGTCTCCAGGTCATCTACGCCATAACCATCCGGGCTTAGCCGAAACGCGACTAGATCACCCGTGAAGGTAAAAATAATAAGTTGAGACAGACATATTACTAAGTAAACGAAAGCTCTTACATTAACATCAAATAATTATATTTTAAATGCTAAAAGCTCTGGTGCATCTAAAGTTTAGTTGAGGTATCGTCGGAAGGTTGCGCGGGAAGGGCGGCTGGACCGGGAGAGGCTGCGCGCCCGGCAGTGGCTCGACGCTCGCCGTCCGGAGCGCACGCCGCGCTGCGCATTCACGCACACGCACGCACTGGTACGCGTCATCACGCTCACCCACACGCACGCAAATACTCTCTCCGAACCCCACCCCACTTCATTTCCGACTTTCATCCCCCCACCCCCGTCCATCCCAAATTTCAGGTGGATTTTCATTGCTACCTAGATGCATATACTTTAGTGACTCACCTTTGTCTCTCACCGTCATTGCACTTATTATAATTCACAATTAAATTTTTAGATATGTTAACAGAATTAAATGTACATTCACATAATTTGAACAATAGTGTTGTGCTAATAAATTTGGCTTGAATAATGCAACTTTAAAAATATATAGGTATTTCTTGTCGTTTCTTAGTACAAATTTAGATGATTATTTTCGAATTGACGATGATTTTAAAACTAATTAAAATAATAAACTTAATTACTTCACTTCTATTGTTAGCCATTTCGTCTTTATTCATCTATTGAAGAGTAATTTTAAAGCAATACAAAATGAAATCAGTTTAATGGAATTCTAATCAAGTTTGTCAAATTTGTCAAATTAATTGAGTTGACAAATTAATCAAGCAGTTAGTATGCGAAGGCTTTTTCTCCTTTCATCTTCCCTCTAAGGAGCTGCGTTTGTCGGAGATTCATTACGGATTAACATGAATTTGTTTTTGTTTAATCGCCCGCTTTCTTTCATCGCTTAGATTGAATTTTTTTAGTCGAATAAATAATCTATTTTATGATGAAAATGAATGGTATGGACCGGTAATTATAAATATTCCAAACGTCGTAATATGAAAACCAAAAACATGTTTTTTTATATATTGTTGTGATGATTAGTCGAATAGAGAATTGCAATTTGGTTAATAGTAAAAGTAAGAATAGGCATCTTTTACTTTTAAGTTTAATACAAGTAGTCTCTTTTAGTGTAGACTAAAAGCTAACTCAATGAGTTTTTTTTAACCACACAACATTGCGCACTTGACCGCTAAACTTAAGATTTTAATTTATTCAAATTGTATTATTAGTATTGTATGATTTTCTATACAAATTTTACCTAATACAATATTATCTTCTAGTGAATTAATTTACAATAAAAATACATATTTGTTAGTTGGTAAAATTCAATAAACTTCACATAGGTAAGTAAAAACATTAACTACGTCATAGATACAAAAGCAACGTTCAATGAAATCAAAACATTAAATTGATTAAAGAGATTGAATTTGTTTACAAACTCACAAATTGCCGCAGATGTTAAAAGCGTATTAGCTCCTTCGATTACGTAACTACTATTAGACAAAACCCAGCTGTCATGAGGTATATCAAACATTTATTATAATGATATCTCGTGTTATTTGGGAACATGATTTAAATTTCTTTAAAACACTACTAAGACTTACTATCACTTTTTTATCTCTATTTATCTCATATTAGTATGATCGACCACAAAAATTAGCTGCATAATTTTTAAAAATTAAACATTCAAATACGTTAAGAACTAATATAATTTATTCTTCTCTCATACAGTTACGATTGGTTTCATACATAATGTATGTGGTATATAGCGTGTACTAATTTTCTTTTACCAAGAACAAAGAGAATTATTTGAATTGTTAATACATAATTGATGTTTTAATACTCCTGTCTAGGCCTATAATTACATTACATTAATTAATTATGTCTCGTAATCACAAGTATTTAAGTAATTTTCTGACAAATTGTTACCACTTTACCACATAAATACAGGTTGTTTGTTAATCGAATCGCTTCCATCGGATTTACATTTGATTGAAAATCTAAATGTAGGCGTAAAAATACAGAAGTTTTTTCCCACTTTTCGAGACGATCCCGTGTAATCTCAATTGATAATAGGTACGTAATTCCTTCAAGTTGATGCTACGCGATAAGCCCGTGCTGAATATTTGATGCTTATCAGATAAAAAATTATAATAATGACATTTAAAGATGTCTTATTGTTAATTCTTAATGTTGTAAGATTTTATTTTTGTTTTTAACTTACATTTTTTAAATTCGAACTTCATAACAGTACAAAATTAGCGAATTTATTATTATATATACTTTTTATATATTTATAACCATAAACTTACTTTTTTTTTGCATTATTAAAACTTTCCTTTTTATATTACAAAGAGTGGCAGTCTGAGCGTTTCAAGCATAACAATTGTGAAGGGACTTAGTCGGTTTTCAAGATCACCTTGGAAGTAATTCATAACGAAAGGAGTGTGTCTGCATGG
Source organism: Tineola bisselliella (assembly GCA_028551675.1). NCBI lineage: Eukaryota > Metazoa > Arthropoda > Insecta > Lepidoptera > Tineidae > Tineola > Tineola bisselliella. Next base: position 85,942 of record JAPWLS010000104.1, read on the forward strand.
ATGTTGTACATTATTCTCCATAAGCAGTCATAGCAGAACCAATAAATATTCTCAGACAGCAATAGCCTTCACTATGGCGGCTTAACGAGACGAGGATGACATGACACATTCCTCATTATAATAATAAACTTATAATGATATAAATAATAATAATAATCATTTAAATTAATCACTTTGAATTTATGAATAAATGAACAAAATCTTTGTCGCCATATTATTTATTGAAATGTATTTATAATGTAAGGGGTAATGTGTAGTATTTAAACAATGGTAAAGAGAGGAAGCTTTCAAAGATCGCTCGTGAACGTGACTCATGAAATAGGTTCATAAAATATTTATTACATACAAAGAGGCTCGACTTAGGAACCCCTCGTAAACATTATTATCCTATTATTAATACGTATATTAGCATTCCTGTTTATTACATCTTATTAAGATTTTAATACTTCAAAATATTTACAATTTAAGCTCTTCGTTAACATATTTTGACTGTGAAGATTTTATATAATATCACGTTGATATAGACTACGGGTATAATATGTTCTGTTGATTCCACAATGTTAGTGTGCGCGTGCGCAATGTTCACACATTTTTTTTAAATGTTACAAACACACACATATAGACAAATCTATATAAGTAACTGAACAATAAAAGTAGCTTGTTAAGCCGGCATAGACTAGAGATAGACTCAAACATCACGCGGAATGCGGTCGCAAACCTACTATAACACAAAAAAATAAATAACTCTTAAAATAAAATGATGTGTTAAACAAGCAGAGATCAGATAATTCATGATCGCTTCAGAAAATCCCTTTCGGATCCCTTACAATATCGATCAATTCATAAATTTCGGCCACTAAAAGTTTACTTATTCCACACGAACACGTTTTGCTTATCTTCTTCAACCTAAACCATTTACTTTCAATTGATTTTCGGTTCTACTTTGTTTATATAATCCTTCAAATATTTAATACTTCAAATTGATTATGGATATTTCATTAAATACTTACGAGTACTGAAACTCTATCGAGGTTTTTTCACTGCACACTTTGCAGCACGACAGGCGATTGTTGGTAGGAGTTGCCTCCGTTCATGGACCGCACTCTAGATTAACATCAGACGAAGTATGGTCCAAAGACAGGCTACTATTAAAATATAGTAATAAAATAAAAAATAACTAAATGAAATTTCAGAAAAAAATTAGGCACTTTAAAAATATGTAGAATAATAAATAATGAAATGGCGACTTTAGAAATAGCTATAAATTCAGTAAAGATAACAAGTATGAGAAAAATCATTCCAAGAAGGACCATTTTAATGGGGTAATTAAAGGTTACGAGCGAAAGGTGATGTTTTTCCTTCAAGAAAAGTGATATTTAACGTCCTTTGACACCATTATTCTTTTCATTATGAGACACTTTTTGAGTAACTAGGGGATTTTTTTTATTGCCTCGGCTTATCCATTGTGTGTGTGATCCTATTCTCCCGTTTCTTTTTCATAACATAACATTAGCAGCGTCTTCGTAGACTTTCACACGTGTGACTTTATTCCGACTTATTTTAGTATCATGAAATGGAGTTATAAAATATATATTGTGTTATTGCTTTTTGCTTATTTCATTAAACATTCAAATGCAAAGGAATTCAAAAGAGCAATGGCACTTTTGATACCTAATACAAATTGGTCGCGTTCATTAAGCAGCTTACCTCTCTGGATGGAGAAAGTATTCAAATAAGACTATTTTACACACTCAAGCAGATTTGTAGTGGTTGGGAAAAATTCGTTACTATTTTTCATAGTCTGTCATTCAATAGTATCTGTAACCCAAATAGCATCCATAAATTGAGACCAATTTTTTTTTCATAAACTATGAAAATAATTTCAAACTAAGATATAGTTTGATTACGAATTTCTACAAATCGCTACAAAACCGTTTCTATCCGTAAAACTTTTTTATTTTTCTTTATTCAGAAAGATGAGTATTATCAATGAATGCGTCAAAAAATTATCTTGAGTTTATAATGAGTATTGTTTACAGAAGGATATGTGCATGCTGATTTTCTCAACAAGCCGCGAGAACTAATCATCGTAAGTAGTGACAATTATTTGAACGTAGAACAATTTCTTTTCATATATATTATTCGTATAATCTAACCAAGCATTTAAAATTCATCGATAATTAAAATTCCTATTATTTATTCTGTCATTCTAACTGCTGTTCTTAAAACTAAATGTAATTTTAATGATAGGAGAAGAGAGCATGCTCAATTTAATAACAGTTTCGTGTGCACGATAATGGTAAACTACTAGTGGGCGCTGGAAGCCACTCAACCTTTTAAGATTCCATAAATTAAACACAATAATCATATCGATTCAATAATGATATATGTTTATAAAAGCAGCGGTGACATGAACTATTTTGTTTACAAATATACGTTCAAATGTATAAAAATACAGTAATGTATTAAAAAATATTTTAAAATTACTTCCTATATCGTAATTAAAATGTTAAACTCTTATTTTTAAAACAAAAAATAAAGAGGTATTGTTCTTCAAAGTTGTATTAAAAACTTGAGATTGTATGAATACCGTGTAACTCTACCAACTAATAAACGCGTATATACGATGGAATTGATCATTTACTAGCTATCTTTTTCTTTCATGCTTGACATAATGCTTAAGTGAAGCGATCGGCTGATTTAGTATCGATAGGGTGTGCATGCTCTTTGTAAATATAGAACATTTTACGTCAATAAATCCTGGAGATCACCAATAAAAGTCACAAGAAAAAAAAAAGACACATGTTTTTTATAGTTATGTATAATGATTTATAAATTAAATTTAAATGTATACTATTAAAAATAAAGATACAGATTTCTACACAAACACAATGGTTATTATTCTATTTTTATAAACATGAAATTCTTTTTTATAAAAGGTGATTTATAATTTAAGTACGGTCGCTTTTGTAAAGTCCTTTGCAAGTAGAATTTCTTGTAAAAGTACTAAAACGTATTTCAGATATTTTTCACAAAGTACGACGCGATGTTAGGAACCATTTATTCAACAAAATTCACAGCGCTTTTATTGCAAAAGATTTCGTTTAATTTAATGATTCCACTTCGGTTTTTCCTTACTATTTTTTATTGTCCTGAGGATGAAATATAAATAATTTATAACACGAATAAAAATATGCTTTCAATTAAGTGTGATTTTGACATGCAAACAATGTGAAAACGATATACGATTAGATTAGATATTTAGAAGTTTGATCTTTGAACAAAGATTTGTTTATAAAAACAATACACTTTACTATCAATAAAACTAAATAAATTGAATCTAAAATCAATAAAAATAATAGCTAATCTGAGTTATAACCTCGCATTAAAAACTTATATAAATCAAGCAACAAGGAGTAGATAATGAGTAGGTATAAAATATGAATTATGCCTCGCTTGATTGTCACTAATGACGGTGTGACCGTTTTTGTTTACGTATAAATACAAACATAATTATTGATTATTCAAATAACCTTGAACTTTTCAATATAAATTGTTTCAAAGAAAGGAAAGGGTTAGATGCATTTCAAAATAGTTTTTATAGCTATATATTGTAAACTATGAAAAGACGTACATCACGTGAGATTTTTAAAATTATGTGTATATTGAAAATCTTTTGTAAGAGCTAAAACTTTATTGTAAACACCGCTTACTAAGATAGTACGCATCTAATTTTATGAACAATGTTGTCTATACTTTTAGAAACAATGTTTTTGTATGAAAAAACATCGTTCTATGATAAACCACGCCGTTAATCTTCAAAGCTGGTGTTTTTACATTCTGTTCCTAAAATAAAAGCCCGACGGAAGCATCATTTACTTACAAATAGAACTCTATTTTAACACTTTTTAAGAGGATATTATTGATCAGTAACCCTACACTTCATTACAACAAAAATATACCAAATATATAGGTATAAGTATACATATACCTACAAGTTAACCTAATTTTGTGCGTTCAAAATAATTTCAATAATTTTATTCTGATTTAACGAGAAAGTTTTGGTATTAATTTCTCTTCCACTTTCAGAGGTTCAACTTACATTTAATTTGCATCAAATAATGCGAACTTTTCGCTTAAGTATCAATTTGGATCGGTATTAGAAAAGTTTTCACGGACTTTGCAACAATAACAATAACTGACAGACATGTTTATAAAAGAACAAAATACTCAGAAATAAACTAAAACACCAAACACTTATAGCTAGACATTTTCAGCAATCATGCGGCGTGGTTCAATGGCGATGATTGGTGGTGGTGAACCACTTATTGTGGTGGAAGAAAGTGGCGTGGAAGATGGTGAAGGCAGCTCCGGTGGTACCAGAGGCGCGTCGCCTTCTAGAGGCTTTTCCATTGACCAGGAATCCCCACCAGATCCATACCATCTATCTCCTTGGCGCGATAATCGGAAGCACTCTTTGCCCACTCCATCTTGCACATCAGGACCAACAGCCAGTCAGGTACATTTTCTAAAAAATGTTATACTTTTAAATTAGATGTTATATTATATATTAGATAATAACCTATTTTTATAGGTTCGCCGGTTGTCAGAACGCGGAGAAAGTGCAGCCCGTGAAGCACGAGAGGCTGCTTTTCTGGCTACTCTGAGCCAAGCGCCACCACAACCTGGTGGTAGAAGGTTACAACACTTTATTTAGTTACCAATGTAATATTATGTAATATTATATAGTATAATAAGAATGAAATGTCAATTTACCATTATTATACGCGCAATGTTTATATTACTCATTTGATTTGAAAAACCAAAATAACCTAATGAAACCTATTTGCTTTCAGACATTCCGTAGTAACTATATCGCGCGTGCCGCAATCGCTATTCGGCCGTGGCAGACGAGAGTCCATTGCAGCTTTTCCCGCTTTAGGACGTCGCAGGGATTCAGGTTCCAAAAAATGTACTTATGTCCCTAATATGTGTACCTTCCTAATAATAAATTGGAACTTTTAAGATTACTATAATATATTATTTTACAGGCCCTCCAGCTACGGACACCCTGGGTAGCACACATAATCTGCAGTTGGATATTATGGATGACATTGTACAAGCTCGTAAGGTGCGCATGCGTCTCTGGAATACATCTAGCGAACGAGTATGTGAAGTACAACCGCTTGATGAACGATCTCCAGTTGGTAGTTCAGTGCGATATACTAACAGAGGGCGTCGTCATTCCGATTTCGTTGGTTCCCCTCTGCCACCTATTCCCGCCCGTCGTCGTGCCTCAGAGATGCCTCCATCTCCTGCGCCGCCTTTGCCCCCACGTACTGGCATAGTGTGCACAGATACCGATCTACATTCTTTACTGGACGCTCTTACTTCTTCTGCTACAGAAATTGACAGATGTGGTAATCAAGATATACGGCGCCGTCTTGGAGCTACACGTTCCAGTAGCTTCGATTCTACTCTCCGAGATATACCAGCTCAAATAGGTGGCAAATGGTTTACACGACGTCATCAGACTTTAGCGGTAAAAAATAAAGGGGATTCCAATGTAACTAAGAAAAGCAAGGTGACCTTCGCTCTAGACACAAAATCTAATAAAGTCGATGCTGCAGCAGTGATTTGGGATAAACCTTCAGGATCTGTTGTAGACGCAAGTGCGCTAGGCAGCGCTATTGAAGTATTTCTTAGACAAAGTGGAGCTGGTGAAGCTGGTCCATCCACATCATCCGTAGTTCCACCAGAAGTTCCTCCAAGACCTAACAACGATATGCGGCAAAATAATCGAAGCGCGCCCCGACCGGGTCCAGCCGCTGATGAGGGAGAGCGTTGGTCTAACCGACCAGAAGAGGAAGAGGCGGCAGCAGAAGGCTGTGACGCGGCTATCTGCTCGTCATTAAAGGACCTTTTTGTGTAAATAATAATTACTAAAATTGTTCGTTTCACACCTGTTAATAAATTAGTATCTTCGAATTGATCTCTCCATTACGGTCACGAGGGTGCGAGGGCTCGGCTCCTCGTGACTCTTCTGTCGCATAACTCGGTGTTTATGGATCTTTTAATGTGATAGTCAGCGCACGGACGCCGGTCGCACTGAACAACCGACCGACGCCCGTCGGCGTGAAGTATTTTTAGAATAAAATCTATTTTTCATTGTAAATTTTAAAATATTTAGAGTTCATAGATATAACTTTTTGTAGATAGATAATTACATTCGTGATATCGGGCGCGTGCTTTCCTTGCCGCACCAGGCATCTCCCACCACGCGTCCGCCCCCATCCCCGACTCCTATGAGTCTCTGTGTCTCGTAATCAAGTGTCACATTTATATTACATATTCAAATTACATATAACTATATAAACAGTATTAAACATTAGCAAATTCAAAGTTCGAGATGTGTCGGGAGGAAGTACGCTTATAACGTCTGACTCTCGAAGTCGTCGTTAATTAATAAAAATTTATCGATGTTATTTAAGGTTTTTTATTTAATTATAACATGAAGTAGTTTTCCCTTTCAACAAAAACCTATTAAGATGTCTTATCTCAGAGAATATATTGTTTATATTAATAAAACCTTTCTCTTTGAGAGACCCTCTTTTCAGTCGAGTGACTGGACTAGTAATAATAGAAGCCACTTTCTGGGTTCGTATAACTAACTACACCATACGCCATAGAATTTAATACGGATCAAGTAACCTACACTAACATACACTCACATACTATTTTGACTATTTTATACACCCGACCCAAAAATTATCAGGTACAATGTTCATTTTGTACCTAAGATGAAAACAAAAAAAAAACTTTCTGGTAAGATAAAGTATAAAAATTATGTTTTAATTTGTACCGATCTACAAATAAACAACTTTCTGGGTTTCTCAAATCATAGATACATTCATGCTAAAGTTCATTATGTGTGCATATTATTCCCATTTTTGTTTATTTATTAATATATGAAAAACAACTCGTTTACCTTTCTTTGTTTTTTAATTTTTTTCCCCCCATTTTTGTTACGTAAATTTTTATATTAATGTTCAGTATATTGCAAAAGCGTCGGTCTCAATATAAATGTTATTCATATGTGATAAAAGGTACACTGCGTTTTTCTCCAAACCCCAATAAAGTTAATTTATTATATAAAATATGTATGCATGTTGTTCATATTTTTTCCCCTTGGCAACCATTTTTTGGGCCTAAATTTGTTTTTATTTGAGCTAATATAACTATTATAAACTCAACTCAGTTCACTAATTTCGCAAAATAAATTACAAAATAGCAAGCTTAGTTAAACAAAGCCGTCTTTATTTCAGAATGTTAAACTGTGCTTCTCAAACTATTATAGTAGATTTTAAACTATAAATTATAGTGAGGTCGCGCAACATTCTCAAACTTTACGCGACATTACAACAAAAGTTATAGCAAAACGTATTTCAACCAAAATTTATATCGCGTTACAAAACTCGAACAAAATTATCGAACACTTTGCAAACTCATTTAAGTATCCAAAGCGCCTGTTCTTTTTTACTTTTCACATTGAATATACTGTGTCGTTTACAAATTTTAAGGATTGTTTGAAACACGGAACTTCACTTCATCTGTCTCTGGGGTACGCGAAGACTGTAGAGCTACATGCAATACGAACTATAGTTCATTTTTTGAAGGAATATACTATATCAATTATATATTTATTTAATAGCAATTAAGATCAAATTTATTTACTTTACGAACAATGTAACAAAACCATGAAATTATTTTTTTACTTATAATTTTATTAACGAATCCTGTAAATATAATTATCAAATTAGTGAAGGGATTTCGATTTATTACGAATCTTGGTTGGACAAATCTACAGCGAGATTCATAATCCGGGAAGCGTAACGAACCGTAAACCGTCCATGTTCCATTTACCAATTACCTCTACCCTTTGTGGCGGGAAGCAAAATATAAAATGTAACGCAATAAACAAAATTAATACGTTAATATTGAAAGTTAAGCTTCATGGGTTCCTTTTGTAATAAAATTCGGGGGTTCAACAATATTGTTTCGACGTTTTATTTATTAATAAAATTTATAACAATTTTTTTACACCCTAAGCAGTTAAATATTAAAATATCGACTCAAGGCTAAATCATTAGAAATCATTAGTAATTATTCAATAGACCGAATTACTTTTTTTTCATATAAATTCGTTTGTTTTTAGTTTTTAACTGAAGTAAGTATCTAAATAAGATTTTGCCAAAACAAATGCGGTTGTTGAAAGCATTGATTGAAACGCTTCAATTATTATAATTTTATATGTTTCGCCGAAGATACTAATCTTGCTAATTCAGTTTCTATTAAATTCTCAAAAAAAGTACGTTCAAATTTTACAATTTGTAATATAATGTAACATTATTCAGTGCACTTTATCCGAGCGAAAACCTTTCAGCTATTCTATTGAGGTTACGAGAAGAAATTGTTCCGCTGAATAAAGTTGTCAATATGCGACCGAGCCGTTCAGCCAACTTTACCTACCTATATCTAGATGTACTATTAAAATCAATAACAGCTAGACGATCGGTTATTTTCAATACGAGGTGAACATCATTATTTTGAGAATAAAGAAGTTTTAAAGTAAAGAGAAATATATTGCCCATATCTCAATACCTGTAACGCAATTCGATTCCTGTATATAATACTTTGTTACTTATGTTTTGGGTCCAGCTACTCACAATTCAGGGTTTCTTAGTTTAGGGTCAGGGCATTGTATGTGCATGTATATTTATTTTCTATTATTTATTTATTATGAGGCACAAGCTGGGACTTGAAATAACTTTAGTATTATTTATTTAGGTAGTTCATGTAAAATGTAAGCTTGTTTATTATTGTAACTATATTTTTTGTTTTTGGTTTTTGGCGTTATGCTTGTAAGCGAGTCTCTCTTAAATTTGTGTGAATTATTCGTGCCACGAAACAATCATGTCTAAAATAACAAACAATAATGAGCTAAATATACTAAAAAAACCAAGTCAAACGAAACTTGTACGAAAGTTATTACATTTGTATGCGTAAAGATTTAGAATAAAGTATAAAAATTAGCGGTTATTTTATTATTTGATTTGATTATTTTTAACTGATGTGCCGAGAACGTTAAAGTTAACGTCTTAAAACCAAGATTTACAGTCTCGCCTCAACCTGTAAAGTTTTAGAAACGTTTAAAATTATAATCGCTCCAGTAAACCGCATTAACTCCTTTGAGTTACGACTAGTTAAATTATGTTCGCGAATAGCCTATACTTTCTTTATTTATATTTCTTTATATTCGTAAACATCGAACTAATCCCCGCGGCGCTATAAATTTGTCGATAGTATCTTCTTTAATATTGTTAGCTCAATGAATCAAACACACAAATTCGTTCGAATATGAAAGATATAGTTACCTGTAATTAGCAGATATTATTCTGATTCTAGGAACAGAATAACTTCTTTGTATGTAGGTTATTCCATTTATAAAATCTAGCTTCGCTTCGATGACCTAAATAGGTGTTGTATCAATTTTACATCTATTGGTTTTTGTTTTTTAGTTAGCGAAATATTTACCATATCTACTATTTTGATAATTGAAAAAATATAGATAACAAGCACTTTGGAAAATAATAGTTTTTATTTGTAATGATTTATTTGTTTCAGCGAGAAAACATAATAAATACTATTATACTACCGAAATCTATTAAAAATTAGGTACAACTACGTCTGATTACTTCTGAATTTTAATAATTTTCGTAATTTTTATTATTAATTAAAAAATATATATTTATGCACATTAAAAATTGTGCAATCATTTGATGAGACATTTCTATAGATAAGCAGATTTGCTCGCCTTACCAAATAAAAAGAGATAGTCCTTGCTACTGAGCGACAAGAGTGCATACAAAGTTGGATTAGCAGAGACCGAGATTCATGCAGATTATGATACAGGACGTCCTTAAATTATAATAAATGTTTATAGAAAATTGTTTTAACATTTAATCAACCTTAAAAAATATTGCTAATACTGACTTGGTTTTGCTTTTGAATGAGCGTCGTTACTTTTGGTATCATTTTATCTATAGTCCAAATACATTTCATTATTAACAATAATGAAACAGATTAGTAACATAATTTTAAATTAAGTTTATTGTGTCACGTAGAGCATACTCAAACGAGTCTTCTCTTTATTTTATATAGTGACCGTGACATTTTACCTCACGAACATATGTGAGACCGCTTATCATTTTAAAAATTAATTGAAATATATCAAGCATATAGGTATGAAAGTTTTTCCGAAAACAATTAAAATCATTTGTTACAAAAACAATATTGCACTATTTCAATAACAAATGAAACGGAGAACAATACACCTGTAGATGGCTGTAAAATTCAATTCCAGTACTCAGTGGAGCGTGAAGTTTATTCATGACATCTCGGTTGGAGGACACTCTATATGGATTGGTACTCGTATTACAGGGACACCGCGATATTGTGACCACGCTTTGGCCCTGAGCCGCTTCACACCTTTATTGTGTGCTCATGTACGCTTAGGTATGCATTGATTTAGTAGCGTGTTGCGAATGCTTTTGTTTATATTTGATATTCAATTTATCAGCAAATCTGTTGTTATATTACCGATTGAATTTGATTAAACCTGTTAAATTTATTTATTAACTGATAAGGCACTTTTTGTAGGAATTATAGAAAGAAATTCTCACGTATTTTATATTATTTCCCATTTTATATTATTTCAAATTCCAAACGATGAATATTTGATAGAGTTCCGTAAAATACGCGGGTTTCTTTTTCACGATATCAAAATAATGAAAATTCAAATACTTAATATCATTGAGTGTCAGAGTCCCTCTTTTCCAAGTGTTCAAACAACGAGTTCATGAATATGATAGGAGTTATAACGATTCCATTTCCAAAGGCCTTTTATTATACCACTTCAAACGTATCTATTTACTTAGCAGTCTAAACTCATTAAGTAAAAGGTAATTAAAATAATAGATAGAACTTATTATTATAAATAGTTATTCAATAGATTCAGATTAAATCAATTCAAAATAACACTTTTAAATTAAATCGTAGATTGAACCGCCGCCATAAATGATAAAATTGACATCGTACTGCATGAATATTGGACAGCCAGATGTACAGTAGATACTCTCTTACACTTCCAACAGCCTTAACGTTAAAGAAATTAAAATCAATTGCTTTTTCCTCAAGTAAACATTTGACATATGAAAATTGAAAACAGAAAACCAAGTGTTGAATACACATGCATTATAAACTCAAATATATCAATAAAGTTACTACCTATATGAATGAATACTCGTTAAAGACAGCCTTTTTCACGCATCACTTATGTCAGCATCTTCAAAGGACAGAGCTCATTGATACAGCTTTAACCTTCAACGATTTGAGATGACCTTTCTCCAAATGTCTACACGTACATACAATTACTAGATAGAAATATGAAAAAATATATATTGCTTTTTTATGATTTTCTTTAATATTATTCAACTTCATACCTAGACCAAATGCTTAATGTCCAGTTTGTAAATCGGCTTCGACGCAAACTTGGTTGAAATCTTTAATGAAATGAAGGTTTCTAGCAATTAATAAAATAAAATAAAAATTTCATCGTCAATTCTTTTAAGAATGTTTTGAACTGAATATTTTGAGGTTATTATATAAAACCTTGAGTTTTATTGTAATTTTAATAAAACACTTTAGTGAAAATACTATAACAAGGACTAGAATAATGCCTCTAGAAAATAAAGAAATATTGCTAAAGATATTGCTTATTGTAAACTTATATTCAGTGCAGTCATGCAAACCATCTATGTCGCTTGACAATGTAATCAGAACACAAATTAAATGTATCACACAGGTCACTCGGCTGTCAGCACTTAATCATGTTAACTGAGCTCATGAAGTTACCGTCAAACCAACCCACTTGTCGCCGTGTGATCTAATTGAAATGCACCAAGTAAAATGTACTACGGTTTTCAAGGATTAATTTAACAGAAATACTGTTACGTCGTATACGATATATGTACCTATAATTTAAACTTCCGATAACAAGAACCATTTTTTTTAATGTTCTCCCTTGATCTCAGCCAGCAATTTCACGAATAGAATTCACGCTGCAGTTCTAGTTGTAACTCTAGTTTCTTTATTGTAGTTTTCTTTTTGACGTTGATTTGTAAATATTAGTTTTTGTTGCGCAAAAACCGGAAAGTTTAACTATAAATTACCCACTATTTTCGACACGATACAAAAAACAGCTACATATTAGAACAGTATTCGGATAGAATTGGTTGGTAGACTTTCCTAACTATATAACTAATCTAGTAATTAAGAGAAGGTTTTATCTGTATGGTTTTCATAAACTGTACAATGCAACTGGTTATAGTTTAAAAGAATGAACCTATAGAATAGTTACTGATAAAAGTCATACTTACCGCACTTTTATTTTCTGGCTTACGGCGCTGTAGTAAGTTCATGTGCCTGTATGACATCCAACCTATTCCCCAAATTGCATCATCAGCTAGTTGTTGTTTTTTAATTCTATCAATATCTGATAGACATACAAGTCAATATAAAATCAATATCTTATCGAAACACATTGCGTAACCGCTTTAAAATTTTATCGGAAAGACAGATATAGCGTAGACATTTATAAAACTTTTCCTTTCACTTTATCTCTTTGTGTTTGCCATGTTACATTCCTTCATAATTTAATCACAATTAAAATATAACATTTTGCATATTAAAATGTTTCGCGTGAGCATATTTTAACTAAATTAAGTGTTTTTGGCGCTTTACTATCGTGTTTATGTCGATATTTTTGTTTGTATGCATTCTTCTTCTACATTTGCATAATGGAAACTTAATATATCTGGTTATATTACTATTGTTAGATATAAATATACACTGTTATATCGACATACTTAATAGTCACAAAACTCTACGAAGTAACCATTACAATGCAATATTTACAACGCAATTAAATATAATACAAACAAAAAATATTAATAACATTCCAAATGCAGATACATATAAATAATTGAGATTACAATCGTTGAAAAAAGGTCCGAACGTTAATTCAAATTACTTACTTCAGCGCATTTTATCGATTGCATCGCTCACTTATTCATATCCTAGTATCATTTACGACAACGTTTATCATGAATACGTTATAGATAAGTTGCATACACTCTGTATTTCCACAAGAGGTTTTCATATATCCTTCATCAAATATATACATACATATCAAATAAATCCGTTATTGATATAGATACATATTTAATACTATAAAGATAATTTTGAAGAAATTCTTAATAAGTAAAACGAAGTAGGTACTGAATATCGTAATGTTTGTAAAAATGTCGTAAAACTTTATTAAATGTAAGTGTTATAGAAAGATGTCTGAAGTGTAGCTCGTCCCTCCGCACCCGCCGTTCTCCGCCTGCCTGTTTATCTTTAAGGCAATTTGGTGCGGTCGCGGCTTTCTCTTTTCTTTAACAATAGCTTGTAATGAAATTTGCTACCCGAGACCTCGCTTATTGCCCATTAACCAACCATCAAGGGAATACTTACTTCACTTTAAATTTCGTATCTCTTGTCACTCGAATACTTACTTTGTGTTTACGCCTCATCTATTTTGAAATATGATTATGTAAAGTTAAACGTTAAATAAGACATTTTCCAACCAATTACACCAATGTCAATAAAGTTCAGATAATGTGCGTGATTTATATTAAGCGCGTGTAGCCCTCAACCATAGCTCGTTTCGTTATGCAAATTTAATGATATCGCCAATCACTGCTGCCATTTCGTGAATTATGGACAACAAATCTTTACACACTTCAGTTAACAAACATTTTTATCATTTCAGAAAGATTACGATATAGCACATAAATGATTTAGACAATAACTGAAATGTATAGTTAAAAAACAATGCAAAAAGTTCCAACTACCACATAACAAGATTTGGTTGGTCCCTCACAATCGCGCCATTATGTACGCCTGGGGAAATCCAATTTACCACATTGTCTGTACTTCTTTTTATCTCTAACTTTTATTTATTGGTAACTTATGATATTGAATCAATACTATTTTCTTTCAGATATCGATATAGTTTCACAGAACTGAATGTATTACATCCAGATTGACTGAGCCACCAAAGTACCTACATATAAAAATGATACCTATACAAACTTATCTCAATCTTTCTCAAGATCCGTACACCCAACCAATGAGCTACAGTTATATTACTTATTAAATAATAATAATTAAAAAAAAAAAACAATAGCGCAGTACTTACTACAATCATTTGTATTCTTTTGTTGTTACTATAGAAACAAACACTAAACACCTAGGTAGACTGAACAATAACCTATAATTATGAAAATACAATAAGGGTCAAGCCTCAATACCTAGATATTAATTATCGATATTTACGTTATATAACACAAACGGCCTAATATTATATATACCTATATATAAAACTGTAATGCACTAAATTGGTAAAGCCAACGTGGTTTCGTCATAGAGAAATATGACCTACTTCTTAAAGATATGTTAAGGTTGTTCCAGTTAACGTATTCCTGTAGTATCTACATGTGTGCAAGATATTGTTTGAGTAAATTAAATAAAATATTAAGTAATAATTAATAATAAAAAAATATGTTAAATAGAGAAACTAGTAAACTTTATCATAGTTTATTGTACTTAAATAACTTATATTGAACTGAATATAGTAGGGAACCATCAAATAAAACGAACCAGACGGAATATATATCTTAAAATAAACAAAATAATTAAAACAAACTCAGTCATCGTAATTTAAACACAAAACATGTACCACGTTGAGCACTAGTGACTGACTAAACCACATTAGACCGCTGGACTAATGTAATCGGACGCAACAATATTGGTCCATTTATGATTATTATCACACTACTTGGTACATATATTAAGTGCGAAGTATTTTCTGTAGTGGCCCTTATATTTCCATTCATACATGTAGGTACGTCTTGTATATTCGACGAAATTCGCTAAAATGCAGTGGTGCTAAATACTCGTAGTATATTTGTAATCTCTGTAGCAATGAGTAATAAGAATGTAACTCATAGCAAAGAGTACTTTTTTCCTCAACTTAGAGATAATAAAATCAATTAGTTTTAAAAAGTGGCGTTCTGTTGTTTCAGTTTATTAATTTTATTTAGTAACCTTTTTAGGGTCGAGAAGTTGTTAATTTCCAACAAACAATACCATCATTGCTCTTATAAAGCCCTTTACTTTGAAGGGATGCTTAGAATGTTTCCTTTGTTTATTCCTCTCAGTTATGCACTACTAAATAAGGGTTGCTAAAATTTAATAGATACATCTTTGTTATGTTGGGTTATTCCCAATATGATTTAAATTAATTTAAAGGTGGCTTACTGATTAAAATTTAAAGTCAAGTCGCAGACTTTAAATTATAACTAATAGTAGAAATATTGCAAAATTTAATATATATAATTGAAAAAACATCAATATCGATATTTATAATGATTTGCCGCTTATTACAACTAATAGTAGAAATATTGCAAAATTTAAATATGAATTGAAAAAACATATGGCTCTGAGTGCCTTGCAATTGCGTTGTAAATATATATATTTATGTTTATATAATATAAATTTTATATAACTACTTATCTCAATTAAGTTAATTCTTTTTGAGTAAATAAAATATCTTAAACATAAATTTTCAAAGCTGTATCTCTATTTAAAAAAGTTATTGTATTTTAATCTTATGTTCCATAGTGCCTCGGTCTAATTTATTATGATTTATCAATTAGGATAATTCCAAAATCTTATCGAAACCTGAACTTTTATAATATAAATTGGCAAGAATTTCTATAAATATGCTATATAACACAGACTATCGTTTACTATATTATTTACAGCATATATTATATATTAAACGATATAACATTTAACTTGCCTTGCTTACCTATATGTATAATAATTTATTCAATCAATACTAAAGTGTAGGCCATTTTCTCAATAACTAGAATGTCAGGTGCGTGAAACGTGTAGTTGTTATTTTGGACACCTGACGCCTCATATTTTATGTAGCACCCAATTTACGATATTTACCTGAAACTCACAAATGCAAGCTGTGATTTCTTTAGCTAAAAGGGTAATTGCGCCTAATACACGCATGTTTTATTCACTAGAATATCAATGTTGCTTATAATTTAAATTTAAATTAGTAATTTAAAATGCATTTTGCGGCTTATTATCGTGTTTATTTTTGTTTATTTTAATCCGATATTCCGAAAACTTTACAGTTATTGTAGTAACAGTGACTAGTTTATTTGGTGGGGATTTTTTATAAAATATGTTTATTTATTTTAAAAATTATCTTTTGCTTATTAAATAAGTGTTTAAAAAGAAACAAAAAACCGGATGTTTTGTATATTTTTTATTAAATAAAGAATTATTAAATTATTCAAAACAATTTTTTTTTAAATTTATTTTATTGATTTCACAGTAATCGCTTACGTGTACTTTTACCCTACACATTTTGTACTTACTTGGATTACTCTACTGTTATGTAGGTAGTAAAACCTATGTCAATGCAAACATTATTAAGTGTGGAAATATTTTCTTACTACTCATTTAGCCAGAATTCATTTATGTTCTACACGATTTTATAGAGACCTTACTCTACACGAAGTTTTTTCTTATATTTTTTTTCGAATACAAAGTTGAATTGCCAAAATATTAAAACGTTTTCCGTCTATTTTGTTGCTTAGTTTTTTCTTTTCTATACGACTTTTTTATATTCATATACCTACCTCAAACAGTCATTAATCCATAACACAAAAAACAAATTCATAAACATCTACACAAATAAATTCATTTAAATTATTAACTATAAAGTAATTCGAACCTAAAAACCACCAAAACAATATTACTAAAACTGTAAACTGAAACGATTATACCATCTCTGTATTAAAGAATAAATAAATACCCCGAACTTATACCAATTTTTAACATATCAATTGATACACCTTTTCTGCTGTTATTCGTACGCATATATAATGAAAAAACGCGCATGTAAATAATCTCTCAAACTTGTTCAAGATAGATAAAGGGTGTATGTTATCCTTTAATAGCGCCAGTGCGTCTGACTTGTAGTATCTATGTTTATTGCTTTTCCAACCCTTCTTGTAAACACAGTGAGAGTAATGGATGACCACGAATTACGGACTCGATCATTTTGTTAAGATAAAGGTTTATTACATTTACTTAGTAACTATAAAATTTATAGTGTTTTGTTTCGTATTTTAAATATATGTTATACAGGTGATAGGATTATTGGAATAGTGACTTGTGTACCAGCAAATAACTAGTTGCCTTGACAATTGTTTTCAATTGATTCTATTGACTATTAGTAATATAACTTTGTGTGTTTTAAGAGTAAAATAACTCGAAATAAAATATCAATTTTAAACATAACCTAACAAAACATTTTACAAAGTTGTGATTACAATGTTGAATGGGAAACTTGTAATAACGAACTCCTGGAAAGTTTTATATCTTTGCTAAGAATGTGACGAGTTGAGATTGTGTTTGGGAGTGTTCCCGAGTATGATAACCGAGGAGGAGGGGAGAGGAGAGGCCAAGGTTCATCTGACAGAGTTTAGTCAGCAACAGGTCGCGGTCCACATCTAGATCGATAATATGGAAGCTGGCGCATGCGTGAGGAGGCTCCGCGCACCATGCGAACGCTGCTCCTCTTATCCCTGACGCTACTATCATCAGGTATGTACTAAACACTATATAAATCTATGAATTACATATTAATATACATTTACTTATAAAGTAATCATGAACACACCAAAACTTGTAGTTAACATAGCTATCCTCATATCGCATGTCTTTACGCAAATGTCAAAGTGCGATCTCTATAGTTCTCTATGGTTTTCTTTGTTTTGAAAATGTAAAAGATGTATTTCCTTTAAAATTTGTTCAACAACTTTATAATTAACAATAGGATAGCATTCAACAATTCATATAGTTTATCACTACCTTAATATGTTATTTTAAAATAGTGTTTTTATCTCCATTTTTAAATATCATAATTCAACAATAAATGTCTTATAGTTGTAATTACTCCATCAATTTTTAACTAAATTGTTAATGTATATAATTTCAGGAAGCGAGGGTGATCTGCTGCGGGATAGCGTTCACGTGACGTCAGCAGCTGCAAGACCACACAATGAGTTGTGGTGTTACCGTTGCTTTGCTGAAGACACAGATGATAGCTGTGCTGACTTACGCCATAACAATTCCGCCCTTATTCATAAATGCAGCAATGAAAGACGACTTTGCATGGTTTGTAATTTGATACTCCTAGCCCTATTTAGCCCTATTTAGTAGATAAGCAACTTTATACTCGATTGAATCAATTGCATTTGCAGTTTACTATCATGTGTATTTTGTTTATTTTGAGCTGATATTTTGAGAGTTTTGCAGCTGTCGTGGTCGTGGCGAGACTAACACTGAGTCCACCAAACGTTGGATTTAAAAATAAACGCGATAGTATGCCACATAAAGTATTTTAAACTAGTTAAATTATGTGCGTTAATAACCTAAGATAAGGATAAGATACATTAGGTAGCATTATAAATAGTTATGATAAGGCTATATTTCAGTTTTGATTGACTAAAAAACCTATAACATTCATTATACTGAATAATGGTACAATTATATTCCTTTGTGTTACCTGATTCATAAAACTGTTAGCATTGATTGCGTGATATAAATTTAAAACGCTCCATATAGCAGCATAATTGACCTAATAACAATGTTACTATTATACAAAAAAGACAAAACTACAATATGAAACTTTCAAATTTTTGACTGATGTGTATTGTTTGGTCACAACTGACACAATTTATAATTAATAAAACATTAATAATTTTATATGAGACAGTTATAATTTAAAATACTTATTAATAATAATAATTAATAATTTTAAAAAATAAATCGCAATTAAGAGTATTAGAACAGCTGTTTCGGTCATGTAACCTTATTTCTGTCTTCATATCATTTTCAGGTGAAACGTTTTTCATACACCACATCGACTGAAAATTCAACTTCTACTTTGAAAATGTGGGCTCTAGAGAGAAATTGCACGAAACACTGTGAACCTGGTTGCATAGTCATCGGAGAAAGAACTAAATTATATGCTTGCACATCATGTTGTAGCACATCCCTTTGTAATTACGGTTCAGACGCAGAACATAATTATTCTAATAAGACTCTCATAATACTCGCCGTTATTTTAATATTTAATTTGTCTTTATGACATAACTTTATATTTACTTAGTCAATTATTATTATAAACCTGTAGTTAGATAATAAATTGCAATGTTTGGTTCATAAAATCAATAAAATTGTAAAAATGCCATTCAATATATAAATGCCATATATATCTACAGATGCTGGTAATTTTAATCTGTAAAAATCCCTTGCAAGTTTTAAATAAATCAATTTGAATTCATACAAATGTTTAGTCGCTCCAATACAATAATTATTCCATCAATCATTTAAACCTAACTTTTTATACCGCATATATCCCCTTAGTGTCGTTTTTACATTGAAAAACGTAATTAACACTGTCTTGTCAAAATATTGTTTTGTATGGAGAATTTTTGGTTCAGCGTGTCACAAACGCAATCAAAACCATACAAACGACCTCATAATATAAATGCGATAGATGTTTTCCAATGTTAAAATAGTGAAATACTTATTATGCGACAATTTCCCGATTGCACCCGTGAACACTCAGTAGGCATTTTTATACAGGCGTGTAAAGCTGACCGCATACATGTGAATTCCGGACAAGGAAACTATGTTTAATTTCCGTTTCGAAAACTCGAATATTTTAAATCTATACGAAATATTTCAATTACATTTATACATAAAATATTCCTGACATTCACTTCCCTTTGTGTTTGGGGTAACGACGAATCGAAAAAATAATAATAATAGCGCTGTACCGCAGACAACTCTCACGTACAAATGTATGAATCGCCACACACACACATCACTTAATGCAAAACAGATTTAATTGTTGCATAAAAGCACCTATGTCTATGGATAATATTAATTATGAGTACCACAATAAAGGAGTATTGCAACAATTAATGCTCAAAAGACATCAATGTGTGTGCTGGTAAAATTAAATGAACGTTTGCAGCCGACCTCATACATTTACGAATTTTAATTTGTAATCTAAGAACCGAACAAGGAAACTGAACGTATGCGGTCAGCATTAAGATGACGTAACGTCGCTGTATCCAATAGGTCTAAAGTTTTAGCCATATGTAGACGACACGACGGATTGCAAACGAAATTTAAATAGATATCAATTTAATAATAAATCTACATTCACGCATTTAATAACGATTATGAAGGGTAAATACTAACCGGGATAAGTTGAGCGTTAAAGTCGGTTGCTTATTTTAATACTTTTTAAAGCCTTGCTGATAATAATTTCTATTCTATTCTCATGGTTCCAGTAGATAAGATTATTTGCGGTTTAGCCAACATTGTCTTCATAATCTCGAGTCTTGACCGTTCAGACTTCGTCTTATTATTATCATATCCAATTCTAGAAAGCCATATAAACGATTCCTAAATTTTTAATATTCATAAAATTATTGCTAAAATTAATCATTAAATAGAGATGCCATTTAATTTTACCAACATATCTACTCTTTTTTTATTATTGATTACATCATCTATCGTCACGTTATCAAATTCAATCCACTTACTAACTGTATGATTCATCGTTTTAAAAAATTGTGAATAAACCTAAAACTGCCAAAATTTGATAGTAATTTGTACCTCCATAAGAAGGTTGTGTATTTATTGACTAAAAGGTGGGTAACAAGTTAGACGAGTAACATCCGCGCCATTTTTAGTCTCGTTAGTTGAAACCACGCCTATTTTCATTATCACATAGGTAGTGCCCCCCCTTATCAAATGTTTTCGTACCCGGCAGTCTTATTAAATCATACACCAACGACCTTCGAAGGTCAAATCTATTTCATTAGTAATTGCGTAGGAATAACACAAAGTTGCTAGACTAGGAATATTTGATTCGACGAGAGTAATAACTTTATTTAAATAGGTATGTTTACAAAATAAAATTGCTGGTGGATCCCTCTAAGTTAAGCCTACATCTGCGTACACTGAAACTGATCGTCATTAATAAGAATTATGATTAGAAAAAGGGAAGGGAGGGTAAACATATATACATATTATTGTTTAACCCAGATCTTTCGATAATTGTAATAGTGATATGTCAGTTTTAAAGATTGCTTCAGCAAGAATATTTTTTTGTAAATAGAGGAAAAGTTGAAGTTTGTAATGAAATAAAAAAAGAAAATCTTTTACACCATTTATTAAGAATAGACAATGCACAGAAAAATTAATGCAACCAAGATAGTTAATTGCAAGCTAAAATGCATCTACTCCTTAAATTAATTGGAATGACTTCACAATGTTACTCGGGAGAAAGGTTGCTTATGAAGACGTAATTTTTAAACTTAAAATATTGAGTAATTACAAACAAAATGTAACAAGTTAATTCATCTGCCCACAGTCGACAACTACAACTTTCTTCGATGGCTTGCCAGATTGGGATCCCAGGGCTTCCACTTGCTTGACAACCTCCATTCCCTCAACTACATTGCCAAAGACAACGTGTTTACCATCCAACCATGAAGTCTTCACAGTGGTGATGAAGAACTGAGATCCGTTAGTGTTAGGACCGGCATTAGCCATGGAGAGAACACCAGGGCCAGTATGCTTCAGGACGAAATTCTCATCAGCAAACTTTTCGCCATAGATAGACTTCCCACCAGTACCATTGTGGTTCATAAAATCACCACCCTGCAGCATGAAGTTGGGGATGACACGATGGAAAGTGGATCCCTTGTATCCGAAACCCTTTTCACCAGTACAAAGGGCTCTAAAGTTTTCGCAGGTTTTCGGTGTAACATCTGACCTTAACTGTAACAAAAACATTGGTTATATCATAAACTTGATCATCAGATGATCTGATCATTAATGTGAGACGCAAACTTTGACAACTGCACGTATATAAAAAATCAACGTTCTAATATGTATGATGACTCCACAGCGTACCGACCTTCACATTTCTTACGGTAGTCACTACAAATTCATTACAACTATTACTAATCAATAAAGCAGAAGTAACCTGATACTAATATTTTTAGCAGTAAAAAATCGGGCTCGAAATACCGTCCCTTTTTCGGCGTGGTCAGCACATTGGCGTTAACCGCGCTACACGCCGGCCGGACACATATTATTTAAAAAATAATATATTTACCTCAACAACAATTCTTCCTAACGCTATTCCATCAGCAGCCACATCCAGAAAAACTCGTTGGCTTCCCATAGTGGAAAAGTATCTACTATACACACACTATTCCGAGAGTTGCAAATCACCACAATGGCGACCGATCGACGCTTGTCCTCTGTTTGTCTGGCGGAAGAGGAATTTAATTCATAGACAATCTATTAAACTTACTTCCTTTTGAAGACGTTCATATTCTTATATACTTTTATCATCATCAACTTACAAAAACAAAAATAGACACTGTATTAGTATAAACTTATAATTTTACACAACAATCATATATTAATATTATAATTTAGTTAAAATTAAAAAGCATATATTATAACAAATCAATTACATTCATAATATATTTTTAAACATTTAAGTACTTTTATAATTTCAGAACGATTTTGTCAAAAATAGTAGACAAGTGCTTCATAGTTTCTCATATATAACTTTTATCGGTAAAATTATTTATTAAATTTATTTATTTTCTAGATTATACTGGTAATCATATATGATTTTAAAATAAAGTATTACGCATGTTTAGCAATTGTTTAATGAAGTTTTATTCAAATCTAAAAGTTAAAAAGAAGTATAATGTTTAAGAGTTCATAATAATTTTTATTTTACATTATAATTTTGAATATGACATTTAATACTCAAATATGTGTGTGTTACATATATTATTCGATCAATCAAAACTTTCATCGATATTTAATGTATGCGGCGTCACTAGTAATATTAAGTTAAATTGACAGCTGTCAGTTTCTCGTATTTTGCGTGGCCGGTTTCGTTTTTGCCTGTACTTTATTTAAAAATATGGGAATTAATTTAAAGTTCTTTTGCTTATATTTAATTTATTTCAATTTCATTTAAAATATTTGATACTGATCTTTTGAGGTGTATTGACATGTGTCTAGGTTAGGATTTGAGTTAAGTAATCTTTCAGTTTATTGCTAAAAAAAGCAAAATGAGTCTGGAATCTATTAAATACTCAAGAGGTCAACTGCAAATATTAGACCAACTTTTGTTGCCGTTGCAAACTAGATATGTAAATGTAATGGGGGTCGAGGACGGTTGGAAGGTCATAAATAAAATGCAAGTGAGTATTTTAAAATTTGTTTTTATTTTGTTTTTTTGTATTCTAAAATTAAGTGCACATAAAATTGAAATTGCTTTGATTGATATTATAAGAAGATTATTTAAGATCACGTTTTAATGTTATATCTTTTAATCCACATAATAATGTAGGTAACATATTCAAAATCAGTATAATTGAATTATTGCATTGCATTTCCTAATTTTTCAGGTTCGAGGTGCCCCAGCCATTGCAATAGTTGGCTGTCTATCCCTTGCTATAGAGTTGCTTAAAGATAACTTTGAAGATAAAAAAATAATGAGGCAAGAGGTGGTCTTTTTTCTCCCTAATTCAATGTTGATTTTTGAAATTCTTTTCCATTATACATATTTTGTTCAATTATAAATTTGCCAGTCCATATTATTATATATTAATTGTATTATTATTATTATATATATTATGTTATACTATGTACATACAATAATACTATAAAAGAAACTATATATGCTTTGTTTATCTTATACCAAGGATTTGTTTTATGGCATAAGATAATTATTCTTCTTATCATATTAACAATCATTTAATTAAATTCTTTAATTAATTAAAATGTATGAATTAATTATACTTTAAATTCAAAATAATTTTTGTTAAAATTTGGCAATGATTTTCTCTTAATTAATTTTTAGATTGAAGGTAAACTAAATTATTTAGTGTCTGCCAGGCCAACAGCTGTTAATATAAAGCTGGCAGCTGATGAACTCATTAATTTATCAAATAAACTTTGTGGTGATGATGATGTCAGTGCACATGAATTCAAGGAGAAGTTAGTATTACTCATTTCATTGGAATATTTAATTTATTATAGCAATTTTATGCTTGATTAAGAATATAATTTCTAACTAAAATATGATAGTTTAGTATATAATATAGTGTACCCTAGTTTTGGATCAGTGTATTGTACACATATTTACATACATAAATATGTGTATTTATTTCTTAGACAATAATTATATATTTTTCATAATTCTCTAATAGAGTTTATTAAACTTACAGATTCATTGTCAGAATAGAATACATGTTAACCAAAGATATAGAAGACAATATAAAAATTGGGAACTATGGTCGGGAAGCTATACTGAAAAATCTAGATGGTGATGGTCAAGTTCGAGTTCTTACGCATTGTAATACTGGATCATTAGCTACGGCAGGTTATGGGACAGCACTTGGTGTTATCAGATCACTACATGAGGTCAAGAGGCTTGGTTAGAAACACAATATTACTATTAACATTCTATTATATAAGATGAACTTGACCTTTTTGTGTGATGACAAGTCTGCCTCTCTAGGGAAGAAGAGTAAATCTACAAAATTGTTTACAATAAAAGTAGCAAAAGTCAGACAAAGGACAGTGATCTGAGTTATATATATTTCCATAATTTAAAGGCTTATGTTACATTTGATCACAGTATATTAGATAAAACTTCAAGTAATTTAAAATATCTCATCCATTCCCTTAGTGCATAATAATACAACTTCCCTGAACAAGTTTATGCTTATGTGTAAATGTCGTTTTGTTCCAGAACATGTTTACTGCACTGAAACAAGACCATACAATCAAGGTGCTAGATTAACTGCATATGAGTTAGTACATGAGAAAATACCGTCCACTTTAATTGTAGATAGTATGGTCGCTACGCTTATGCGATCACGAAAAATCAGTGCAGTTGTTGTTGGTGCTGATAGAGTAAGTGTTTGTGTGTCTTTCCAATTTCCATATAGTATTTGAGTTAACAAGATTGAATAAAGCCAAATTATATATTACAGTTTGCATTTAATTCAGTTTACTTGTTACTGTAATTATATTCTTATTATTATACTTTAGGTGGCAATGAATGGTGATACTGCAAACAAAATTGGTACATATCAAATAGCTATTATTGCAAAATATCATAATGTGCCTTTTTACGTCGCTGCTCCACTTACGTCCATAGACAAGGCCCTGGTATCTGGTGATAGAATTAAGATTGAAGAAAGGCCCGATAGAGAAATGACTCATATTGGTGAACACAGGATTGCTGCACCTGGTAATAATTATTGTCTAAATTCTATTAAAGTTTAATGCCTATTTTTATGATAGTTTAGTAAATTAAAAATGGAATATTTATTTGTTTCAGGTATAAATTGCTGGAATCCATCATTTGATGTTACACCTGCAAATCTTATTACTGGGATAGTAACAGAAGAAGGTGTTGTGTCTCCACATAATCTAAGTGAATTGTTATCCGATTAGTATAAGAATTCTTATTGTTATTTAAATTAGGCAAATTTTATGCTCAAAAAATTAATTCTAAGTCCGTAAATGCTTCCTAATATTTAGATGCTTTATGCTTCTATTAAATGTACACGTTTTTAAAAACTCGAATTTTGTACACAAAATATATATTTTATTATTTCAAATGGTTTTATTTGTTTTCAAGTAATATTTTGAATTTTATTATGCGCATTACGAGAATTTTTTTATAAAGTAGATGTTCATATGTTTTGAATCAATTAGAAAAAACTCATAATAGAAAATGTCTTATATAGTAGGCAGTTTGCTTGATGTCAAGTTAGTGCGGTCCAGGAGACAGACAACCGCCGCCGCAAACATATCCGTGTGTTACTGTCGCCTCCACTATATCCATTATCCACAGACTAAATCGGTTTAAGGGTACGAATATGCTCCATTTAACACATTTTCACTGGGAACATTCTTGCTATACCTGGCTGTACTACCCCGGCAGGGCAAACTGAGCCCTACTACTATTTTAATTAAAACATGTTACAAAAATAAATTTTACAAAATCATATTAGTAAATAGCCTATCATTTTGAGAGATTTGAATATCAGTCCCATGCCATACTCTCAACTTCAGGCAACAGTTTCTTATAATTTGTATCTTTTTATTTTTTAAATTGACTGTAGGACGTTGTAAAGATTAGACAGGCAATTTTTATCTTGAACGCAACCATAATTCTCATGGACATAGCACCATCTAGCGGCAGTTTACAAAAACATTAATTCAGTTCACAAAAACCTCAATCCATAATTCCAACATGTCAGTTTTGTTCACAGTTAATTTTATTTATTTATAAATAAACCTTCTTTTTAAATATAAATATTATCGTGTTAGTGTAATAATAGTTAGAGTATTCGGTTTCAAAATGTGGACTCGTGGATTTAATTAAAAAGTTTACATCAGTGCGGCGAAGAAATAGTATTGTATTTGGTGTTTATTGTTTGGTGATTCATTAATTTTTAAGATTTGTCAACATTTAATAAATAACTAGAGATTTAGATATTATATGTAATGTAAATAGAAATCTGTATAGTCCACGCGCATGCGCTTAAGTCGAAAACAGACAAAGGTTTTGTGTGGTTTGAAAATCAGCTGGGTGTTATAATTTTCTGTGCAATGAGTTAATATTAACAGTTTTAGTGGCAGTGTTCGAATGTGACAATGTTAACAGAAATTAGATACATCTCATTTTTACTTCTTGCTCTTCCATACATAGAGAGTGGTAAGTCAATTGTGTATATTTTGCAGTGTTTACTTCAAACTTCTATAGCCCCTACAGTATATCCATTCTACAATCGTAAAAAAGAATCGTTTATTATTACAGCCTCTATTTGCAGTAAAAGGATAGCATGTCAGTTTTTGTAAGAATTTGATAATTTAGAAGTAGCTCTTAATTTAAAAAATATATAATGAAAAATGAATACAATTTAGTGATATCAAAACATTATTTTGACTCATATTTAAATTTGAATATATTGACAGAAACAATTATTCTAAGTGCTCAGAAAAATATCTTCAATAGTTTCTGTATGCAAATGATGATTATTCTTATGGTTTATTTCAAAGAAAACTTGTAGATCAAAGAGAGTAGTAATTTCTTCGGTTAACAAACATATATTTAGTACTTTTGTTTACATTCTTACATTTAGTAATTCCTGCAGTCCTCAACTAAAGCCAAGCCATTTCTTTTAGATCATGTAAGTGTAAGAAAAATTATTAACTTGATGCTCAAACTGTGGAGCTTATTATCATGTTTATTTTGATTAATGTAGCGGGAATTATAAGCAAAATAATTTTGAAATTTCCTTTAATATGGATTTCCGCAAAGTAACGCCTGAAACAACTAACTAATTAACTTGATATGACATTCATAGCCATCATGGTCATGGTGAGACAGGTGTTTGTCTTAGTTCTTTTAAGTTAACAAAGCTACTTTAACGATTTTTAGTTTGATAAAGATGGTATGCAAAATATTTATAAATAGTTTAAAACCATTGTCATGTAAATTTGTTGTTGACTCATTCTCAAAGCTCTAAATAAACAGAAATACCTTTATGATTTAGTAATATGTTTTATTGATAGTAAAAACTAAATAAGGAATTTATTCATTAATAAATCATGAAACTGTTAAACTATTTATTTTAATGAAAAGTATTTTTTTGTTTTAGCACATAAGCCCAATATATGCTACTGGGGTTGCCTTATTCGCATAAATAATAATAAATGCATATTGTACATACACATACAATGACCCTAAATTATAACACCCTGTAAAATGAGTGCTAGGAAAGAGACAACACAAACATGTGACATTCTGATGTGAAATAAATGACTACTGTTTTCAAAATAATATATAACTTTGCAACATATTACTTAATAAATATTTGTTTAAACCAAACCTAGAACCTCAACATAAAACAAATGCTATATAACTAAAAGATATGACTATTGTATACTTATAAAGTGCACAAAGTAGTGGTTCTGATTGACATATTTCACATATTTGTAATGATTATTGGCATTGTAGTCACAATAAGACAGCTTTTGAAACATTCGGATTAATATTCTAAATAAATTAAATAATAAGCTGTATATGTGTTTATTTTAGCTTCAAATTCACCTATAACCTATATAACACATCACTTAATATATAGTGGACTATATACTAAGTGTGGCAATGCCAATAAATGCTCTATAAAGCGTATTTTATATTTAAATTTAATGTAAAGATCTACTTTCTCCCTGCAGACCAGTGTCACGTGGAGGCGTCAATGTGAGTCAGCATTTAGTACTAACAAAACAGGTTTTTAAAGAATTAATGTTCCCAATAAACATTAAGATTTCATTAATCAAAACTTCCGCATATTTTACGTTGACATTGACATGCTTGATAAATGTATGCCATTTCTTTGTTCAACATTACAAAAACCTTAACCCAAATAATTGTATTAAAATTCGTTTTTACAAG
Source organism: Tineola bisselliella (assembly GCA_028551675.1). Lineage (NCBI taxonomy): Eukaryota > Metazoa > Arthropoda > Insecta > Lepidoptera > Tineidae > Tineola > Tineola bisselliella. Next base: position 114,797 of record JAPWLS010000104.1, read on the forward strand.
ATGGCGCTGAACACAAGTCCATTTATAAAATAATATTTTCTTGGGCTTATTAAAGAATGACGAATTTTGAGAAGTCTAGACGGCGAGACCATCCCGCGAATGAACGTTTAAGCGATAGAAAGATAAACGTTGAATAAGTAATTTTTCGTTCGGAATAGCAGAGAAATCGCGACTTAATGTTGCGATTAGCGATGGCTTATGATCCCAGAGGAACGAGAGGAAACGACCACTTTGCGATTTACATCCGCTTAGTCCGGGCACGTCTGATTTGTATCTATCTATGTAATCACTGTTTTTACTCTTATAACATCAATAAAACTACAGGTTTAATTTCAAAAATATGCATGATTTGTCAATAATCAGAAGCGTTACTTTGCGATTTACGTGTCCGTAACAAATGAACATAAATTGCTTGACGATAAATCAGTTTTTTTCAACGTCATAGTAAACCTAACTAGAATTTAACAACGAGCCTTTAATATAAAAGAATAAAAAAGAAGAATACCGGTTAATCATTCAGAGCTTGTTTATGATATATATTACCTACATTGTTTCATTGGGTAATACACACGCTCCACTTACTGTCAATCAGATCCTCTCTCAATGGAAAGGCGCTCCATGTCCTTATGGCACCTCAACTGAAACACTCGACCTTGGTTTGCTGACACAATGACTTATTCTCGATGTTTATATGATGACACTAAAATAAACATGCGCTGCTTGAATTAGTTTCATAGATAATTATATTTAATATCAAATAAACTTCGTATGTAATTATAATTCATTATTTACTGAGAAGAAAATAATACGGATCAATATCTTTTCAACAATAATGAGAATCGGGCTCTTGATGGGCGTATATTGCAGTGTCACAACCACCCTGAGATTAACAATGAACAATAACTGTCTTTTCTACTGACATAAGACATTTTTCACTGTACCTACGACATCCCTTTATACGAAACAAACGTTATCGAGATCAGTTAACATGGCATGAATTAACGACCCGCGTCTGTGGATGAATAATCAGAAACAAAAGACACAAATTAAATTATATTTAACAATTCCCTTTTCACATTTAAATAAATTAATAGTCATATTTTAAAGCAACACATGTATTTTTAATACTATACTTTATTTACTATAGACGACAAAACATTGAAATAAACTGTGTTACAATTGTTTCGTTATTGCATAAATCTTAGTTGTATCTTACGTTTGTGCGATGCGACCTACTTTATTCCCTCGTGTGAAGTGTGGGTGTAAATCCGTACACACCTTTGACTAATTTATGCTACGGCTATATACTGTATTAAGGCCCACTATCCACGAACACGTAGTCTCGTCATGACTGATAAAAATTAATAAAACTGCGCCAACGCAGAATAGGCTAGGAATTAGTAATTAATTTTAAATATTATCGGCACATAATATATATGGGTTCGGGCCTTATGAAGAACCACGTTTGTTGCATATGTATATACAATTTCAGTCGCGTGCGAATTGGATAGATGTGACGAGGTGCGCATGAGCAGTGACAGTGACGCGTTCGTACGTTGAACCGAGCGAGGTCACGACCGTTTCGTCGTCATATGTATGACAACGTGTCCACTGATGCAGTTTCCGGAACCCTATATCAATGACCGTCTCATCTCCACCAGACGGAACGAATCGGAAAAGATCAATTGTTGTTTCTTAATTGTTAATTAGAACCTCTATTTTTTTAAGAGTATATTATTGTTATTTACAAAATAAGCGCTTACAATTTGTTTTAACTGTATTGTTCGTTTTATTTCTTATAACACAAAATATTAAACATAGTACCTAGAGATCATTTCAAAAAATTTCTTATTTTTTCATGAATAATATAAATTTATTTTCTGCACCATGACATCGACACTTTGTTAAAGATTTGACCCAGAGTATATCCAGTAATATATCGCGTTTCAATTTTATGACCACATTTCTAGATTTTAGAGCATTTACGGGATCGGTCTAGGCACAAAGCAAACTCGTAAAATCTTTACGGCCGAAGTAGCCTAATAAAGCAGCCGTAACTTCTTTACGCTTCGACGAGAAAGGGATTAGGTCCACTCGCAAAGCCTCTTTACCCGACAACCAGCAGTTTCACTAACCCTCAAACTTATAAAAGTACAAATGAGCAGACTCCACCTTTTTTTGATCTTTCCGAAACTGCCTTTGTCGTGCTCATAAGTTTAGTTGTTTGTTAAACTTTTAAGTACTTAAAAACTTCTAAATGAATATTTAATTGTGAAAAAATCTGCGAAAAGTCTACTAAAGGTCGTGGTTTTTGGTCGTAGGTTGGTTTACTACCGGTGACTGAACGGCTTGTGACAATAATAAAATAAAGTACAAGGTCCGATGACTTCCTTCACGCACTTCCTGCAACTAATTAAATGAGCACCTCGGTGTTTCTAAAAGTGATATTTGAGGAATTCATAGTTGATGTTGATGACTTTATCGTATTATGTGACATGATATATTATAAAACATTGAGAATGCATTGTCATGAAACTGTAATGCTTGGCTCCCGTGACGGATAGCTATATTGTCTACTTATGTCACACGCACCTCGTAAGCGGTAAGCATGCATTGTTAATTCTACTATGTTAAGCCGCGTCTCCTGCTCCTCTGTCTTCCAAACATTAGACAAAAACATCAAACATTGGGGCGTGGCCTACACAATGTTTATGTTTTCCGTCGACCACGGAAAACAAAAAACATTGTCTATGAATACAAAAATGTATACGGCCACGCCCCAATGTTTCGATGTTTTTGTCTAATGTTTGGAAAACATAGGAGCAGGAGACGCGGCATTTCTTATTCTATTACAGCGTACGGTATCATTAGGTGTAAGCTAATTGAAATAAAAAATAGGAACCATGTTTCAAGCGTTTCATTAATTTTATGTTTAATTATTATGTTTGTTATTAAAAACTTCATTACCAACTGTAGTTTTGTAATTTAAGCTATGAATAATTTATTATTGTTATAGCTCTATTTTTATTGCAACTCGTTTTTCTTTGAAAACAATTAGAGAGTTTCAGACAAAAGTCGTAAGATTTCTATGCAGTTAAAGCGAGTTTCTAAATCCATCCATTCGTTGCTAGATGCACATGTGTTCCTCAGAGCTTTGTATAGTATAGTTTTTATGGGACTCGAAACATCTGTCGCACTAGTTTTAATAACTTTGAATAGATGCGTTATTTAGTTACAGAACATGCAACACGTAACCTTTGTTTATTATTATTAACATGTCCAACTCTACCCAAAATTTATGGTAGAAATGTTCTGTTTTTAACTTATCAGAGTTGTATAAATAAATATACAATTTTCATAGAGTTATTATCAAAACGGTTATTTCTATCCTTAGTGATATGTATATATTGTGAGCTAATGTTCAATCGTTACTATTCTAATAATATTTTTGAACAATAACTTACGTTCGAGTGGTTACGGCACCCCGATAAAGTTCATGTTTACTCTACCCTTGGTATATGACCGCGATAATGATCGGAAAAGTAATTATTTCGACTATAATTTGCCTACGTCACACTTTCCAGTTAGCTTTGTAATACGTTTATTTAAATAGAGATATTATTATTTTTTACTACATTTATATCGTAATTATACTTTTACTGATCCCGAGGTACGTGTATTACAATTATCTTTATTCATTTATTACACGGGTAAACAATTATAAAGTTGTATTTTCGTGTATAATAATGTCTTAACTAATAAGATTACGGCTAAATCTGCCAACCTACATAAATGATAATGGGCCAAATGACTGAGCAACGTGTATTGTTTTTTATTTAATAAAAAACGCTTAGTAGTGTCTTGGTTAATTCAATCCGACATTTCGTAAGCCGCGACCATAATGCTGCAAATCTTTCGAAATTTTGCATGAAATTAATAAAAGTAAATACGATAGTAAGCAAGATAAAGTCTTTTAAATTAGTTAAATAATCTTGAATAGACATTACAGCTAATATATGTACTAATTGAGCAAGTTTAAATTGCTCAAGTAAACTGCATTTAATTGCTAAAAGAGAAAATCGATAGGAATGGTAGTCCCTAACGCCTATTCATGGGTATTTCCAAAACTTTCTTGGGAAAATCCTGTAAGCATATTCAGTGGCTAATAAACATTTTGTAGGTAAATATTATTTGCTATTTACTTGTACATGGACATTTTGACCTATGCATTTTTAAGTAGCGTTTTATACACTAGTTTTTGTATTGTTTCTTTTCAGTTTGTTTACCTAATCTATAATAATATTATAAAGCTGTAGAATTTGTATGTTTATTGACACAATTATGAAATATTTTATTATACTATATATAATTATAACATTTACAACATAATTATATTTTTTCATGAAGATTCAGTGACGAGACTTTTAGCATATCATGATTTGCTTCTTTCTAACTTAAAATTTAATAGAAAAACACAAAACATACTTGCCTAATTCGTTACTTAGTATACGTTTATTAACGTTGTGTTGTGTTGCGTTTTAGCTAAAAAAAGAGTCATCAGTCTTCTGCTCCTTTCCTGTTATACATATTTGATCTACTAAAATCTTATATTTTATATTTATTAAAATATATGTCACGACATTGTTAAAAACTGCTCTTTACTAAATAATTCTAACCGCGGCCTTCATGAATAAGTTAAATAACTTAATTGCATTCTAATTACATAAAATGTAACTGTAAAATTCTTCGTTTGTAGTTGAAATTTAGTTTAACTTTCAATTCTGAGAGTTACTCGTGTAACATTAGCAAGACGGGCAAATTCAAACCCAAATGAAATAGTATTAAAAAGGAATAATATGAATTGCCTGCTTTGAATCTGGTATTATTTATTAAGACGTGGTCACGGACGTCTCATTTATGGATAGCCAATTGTTTATTTTGCAAGCGATCGCAAAAATGAGTGCGTTTTTTGCACTCAATCGAATAAAAAAATAATCATGTGTTTATCAGTTTACAAGACACACGATACGGCAATCATTCAATGCAACTTTTTTTTCGACAATGAATGAAGACTCGACAAAATCATGTGACTGACAGTGTTAAATTATTTCGTTTACAATAAGCAGTCTTATCGAACACTCAATTTACATAATAGTAGAAAATTTATTACTGAAAATAAAATAATAAAGCCTTCGTCGTGTTGGTTACAAAGTTTTCTATTTTATGGTTCTTGTGTTGCCATAATCAAGTAATTATGTTTCATAGGGTCACTTAGTATGAGCGGTTACATTAAAATCGTGTTGCAGCCTTGAAGGCGCTGGCCAATGGCCATGCTCCGCCGAGCGTATCGACGCTGAGGCTGACTCACTAACAAACCGTAGACAAAATCTCAAGAATCTATTGTTGATAAGGTTGGAAGGTATATATATATATTTTGATTGATATGGATTTTTGTGCAGCATAACATCGTGTGGAATTTAATTGTATTTTTGTTCTTTTTTGTTATTTTAATGATTTAGTAGACGTATGTGTTTAACGAGTTTAATCGTGTACATCTTTAATTTGAATTAATACACAAGTTAAAACTTGCGTTTGTGCTAATTCTTTATCAAACAAACAAACCTGATTTCTCAGAATCGTCGGCTGACTATTGAATGGTATCACTTCGTTGAATTTATTATTTAAAATAATGTTGGTAATGTTGCTAAGAACTAACGCTTTATTCTTTACAAATTGTAAATGTTAATTTATAATGAAATATACAGTCTATTGCATAATTAAAGAATTATCTGGTTTTGAGGTAATCAAGTATTTTCTGACAACAATAATGCAAAGATCATGTTACCTTATCATCATAATGGGTACGAAATGCTTTATGACACGAACATGTCACAATCTTTATTGATGCAATTAAATAATTTACGTTGCTTTGTTCAGTTTATTACTACCCATATCGGCCGTAATGATAGCTTTTAGCTTTCGTTTTTGACAATTCTTTAATTTTGCCAAACGTTTGATGACTACTTTTATCAACGACCTCTAAAGAATCCCCTAAATAAAAGTTTCTTCAAAGTAAGTCGCCACTCAAATCTGCATGTAAAATGTGACACTTGGGTTTGGTAAAACCAAACTTCCTACAAAAATCGCTTACGAGTTACATAAATTTTAGGAATTACTGGTGAAAACGGACATCAGTGCTGCCGTGTCACGTAACGGGAAATTGTAGGTCGGCTATTCATAACATAAGTTTACGCTTAAACCGAAAAGCACGATGTCTTCACAAGGAAATGTAGCCGATGAAGTCACCTAAATGCAATAGATGTTAGGTGGCAGCCAGATGTTTCGTATCCCTACGACGGGACTGTCCCAATGTTGGACACGTTCCAACTATACCCATTATTTAACTTTGTATGTAAATTTTTAGATGCACATTTCTTCATAATATGTTAATCGTCAAAAATTAGTAATAGAGAGTCTACTGTTAGCGGATTGTTTCGAAAGTTGTAGTTAAGTTTGAAATAAATTAGTTCAATGAATGAGTCTCGTCTGGGTTGTTGTCGACCTAGCCAGACGGTTTGCCCGCTGGCTTGTGATAATATAATTGTGAGTCATTTGTCTCCCTCACGTACAATTAGGAAATGCGGACGAGAAAGTGAAGCACGATCTAGATCGCGATTTTATATGGTTCAAATTATTGACTTGTTTTTTATGCAACATTTACTTTAACGAGGTTTGACAAATTTATGCTACCTTTATTGTATATGTAATGAAGTTAATATTTTTTACAAGAAATTGCGTATTAGGATTTTAATAGTATTTATAATATTGTTTATAATTCACAAATTAATTTTTTACAACAGTACAATAATATGTTTAGCGAACACAAACAATGTAGATTATCTATATTTACAGATAGTAAAATGTGGATTGTGTAAATTATTGTTGTTTATTTGGAAAATTCATAAAAACTAGCAGAGTGCACTTGGAGGTGCATACTAGAATACTCTAGTTGTGTTTACAGATCAAAGTGTACATGGACGCTGAGGTTGATGACCCCGGTGAAATGCTGCTTGCCGCCCAACGGAGCATTCGCTGGGCGGGAAATATGCACATATCTATGTATAATAAAATTAAACACACAACGACTCGTATTTGCTTAATTTTCGTAGTAATTTTACATATTGCTTATAAGGTTGTTGCAATAGGTATTATTTTAATTATAATATATTTTTTTTATTTGTTTTATTCCGTATCTAGAATGTTTCTTCTGTTTTATTGTATTCGGTGCTTGTGTGTTTTATATATTTGTGATTAAACTGTTATAAATATGATTTGATTTAAAACAAAATTGAAGTGAATATAACGACAAAAGTTATATTTGCTTGCATTAGAAGTCTAATATCCGAATCGATCAATGCTACCCTATTGAACAGTTAGTAGATGTAGTGTAAAATGTCGATTCTCTCAGGCCATTGTTCAGTTGAGCAATGACCATTATCTACTAACTACGGAGCAGCAGGAAATAGGTGCCGCCATCTATTCTGTTTGGGTGTACAAAAGATGCCAATCCTATAGCAGCTATGACTGGTGCAAATAATTGACCTATTTTATGGGAAGCACGGTATTTAGCTAATAGATTTAATTTGACTTTATAAATGCAAGGATTGTTGTAGTATTGATTAAATTATAAATTATTAGTAGGTATTATTTTACATCCAAATAGTGGAATTATTATAAATAGCTATTAAAAAGTTTTATTTTACTACACTTATTCAGTGCAATTGGGTCAGTGGAGCTTCACAAGTTGCGCTAGAACCGCACTCCAATGTATAACAGTCTCTCAGCATAAGCTCTACTTGCGTGCGTACTATTTACTTGCTGTTGAAACTGGAAAATCTTTCACAGTTTTATATATAATATTTGCGTGCTCGTTTAATTATGAAATTTCTAATTAAAATTTATTTTAAATTGATTTACTAAGACTTAAATTAAGGTAGGAAATATTAAACAAAAATTATATATTTTGTTTCCTATGTAAAGATTAAAATAATGTAATGTTGCTAAATGTGTTTGACAAACAAGGTAATAATATTATATTCGGATTTGCTTATTAGCTTCAGAGTCGAATGTGAATCTGTACAACTGTCATCTAAGGACATCTATTCACAAGGTGTCACACGTGATGCGAGTACTTATACAGTTCTTATAGCAATTTTCTTTTAAAATAACTCTAAAATCGTAGTCGTTGTCAATTCATATTAATTTACTAATTCTAATTATGTTACATAGAGTAGCAGAAGTTGATATTGTTCAGGGTATGCGAAAGCAAATTGAATCTCCCATGACAGGAACCCAAATAGAAGCACTTGCAACTTTCCCTATGCTCACAGTTTCCGTAGTTAGTTCACGACAATAACGAAACTTGTACAGTTGCTCGTAATTACGTTTCAACTTAGTTTTCAAATACATCCAAAAGATTTGGCTAATAAACGAACTATTGGGGATTTAATTTACATCGAATATGGAAACAATTCATTGACTCATAACAATACAAACTAAACTACTGGTAGCATAAGCAAGTATTAACAGTAGTCAGCTAGTAACAGGAATAAGACCATTATCTTCACGTAGTTTAGTCGAAAATAGCAATCCAAGGTTTCAAGCGGCTCTCAATATAGGAAACTAGTTGCACAGGTAATTGCTACCACGGCCTTCCCCTAGCTAGTCACCCGACCTGCCCTCTTGTTGTCATGTCGGTGAAAGTGCTCCCAGTTTAATAATTAAATTACTTTGCATTATTACTTAACAGTTTTCATTCTGTCTTGATAATTTCCAAATTCACGTAATTTTTTGGTCTATAAGTATTTAAAGTTCACGTGGGCGCATAACTAATTTTTGCAATGTAATACGATTGGTCACGGAAATATTTTTTCTTCCGGAAGTGAACCGTAAATAATGATTTGAAATGTAATTTGTTATTTCATTTACTTTAATAATACTTCACTATTACCTCAGAGACTTTAAATTCAAGATAATAGATTTTATAAACACTTTATAACAACTCAGAATTGTTCTACTGATTAAAATTCGTTTAAAATGATAGCATTCGATTATGTAATTGCAGTCTTAAAACATTCCGGGATGTGGTTAGATTGTGTTTTCCTGCAGCTGGTAATTAGGTGTACTACAAACTACTTATTACGAACGCCCCTGGCAATCGCGTCTCCCCTTACTTTGAGGCTTTTACGTGAGCGATTCGCCCGGTATTAAGTTATTTTATACAAAACACAGCTTTCATATTTTTTTGCTGAAATTTTCCGTTAATTTGTTCTTTCTAATAAACTAAATAAATGTTTTTTTTTATACGCACTTGGTGATGTTGTTGTAATCATAAAAGTTTTGACTTACATTTAAAGAAATGTAAGATTTGTAATTTTTAAACATTTTAAACAAACATATTATGCCTCTAATAGGTAATATATTTTCATTGAACTGTAAATTAAGGACGGCGGCAATAAGCGATAAAACGCCCTGTGGTTCCCCTTACTTTTCCAGTTCTGTTGTAGCACCGCTTCGGTCTCTGTTAAAAAAGTTTTATTAGAAAACATTTTGTACCAATTCGCCTTGATTATTTTTTTACATAGAACATAATATAGAATGAACCGTTTTATTTACATATGCACTCGTTGTGTTTTTATTATCATTTTGTCATCATTTTTTTATAGCGACTGAAATGAAAACTTAGCACAGTAAGTAGCACATAAGTTACAAATGAAAGTAACAAACCTATATTCAAATTAAGCTAAATATTTATAGGTCAGTCCACAGGCGATTACGATCGGGGCAGCTAAACCGACATACCCGCTAAGCTACGTGCTACTGACACACTAACACCTCGGAATTCCACCCTGTATCAGAGGCACTAAATGCGAGCCATTCTAAGTCCAGATCAAACTCACATAGAGATAGGATTTCGGTCATTTATTTTTGGAATACACTTTTACACAAGAGCTTTAAAAATGTGTTAGGAAAATTACAACATTTATAAGTGGCGATTCTTTAAGTTGGAAAAACATTGTAAAAGTTATAAATTCGCCCTATACTCGTTATACAGAATTTATTATGTAGAATGTTTGCTGCCTTTTCATACGTGTAATATTGCGCTTTATCAAAGTGAGGCGATCGGACCACTAACGAAAACAAATGGTCTATTATTTATATTACCACAAGCAGCCCTGACGCGCTACCCTGCTAACTCACACGACCCTTTTGTTGAGGGACACAAGCATATTGAAACGCTGATCATTAATTATCATCATAACGATATATATTTATACTAGGCATCCCTGAATCGACAATATTTTACCAGAAGTTTGAAGTGAAAAAAGCTCTTGTTTAATATTTTCTAAATAATATTAAAGTTATGTTTTTGTTTGTTTTAGTGTCAAGACAACGACTAAACGAGTACATAGAGCATTATGAGCCATTGGTCTATGATAGTTCAAGTCTTCACCAACAGCATTTACGGTCGAGAAGATCGACCCACTCTCGGCCGCCAGACTTGCGACTCTCTTTCAGCGCTCATGGCCGTAGGTTTAATATTCGCTTACGACGTGATCTCTCATCTTTCAGTGAAGACTACAAGGTATGTTTTGTATATTACTAATTGAGATTTGTTACAATTTATGATTTATCCTCCTTTATATTAATTATTTGAAATATTGTAGGTGGAAAATTCCGATGGCGAAAATCTTGATGTCGACGCCTCACACATATATCAAGGAGAACTTGTCGGTAAGTCAATTATATTGTTCAAACAGTTGTCCGTCTAATTGTCCTAAACAAGATTTAGAATCAAGAATAGAAGAAAGGTTTTCCCGTGCGCGAATGGAATTGTGCACGATGGCGTTTGTGAAGCTCGGGAGCAGCGACGTTATCTACACGAAGATAAAGCTCTATTGTTTGCCCGCCCGCCCCAAGGGGAAATTTAATAAGTCTCCGTTGAGCGTACGTCGACCGCGATTGTGTTTCTCTTTAATCAAACAAGCCTCGAACCGCACGCTCAGGTAGCCGTTTTAACGGCCAAAATGCCATTTTCGACAACGTATTTAATAATTTTGCTCATGAGCATAGTTTCAAACTATAAAGAATGAACATTAGGTCTAATTAATAGTTTTGGCGGTCTCTCGACTTTTAATGTCGATTCGTCTGGAGTGGGAGAAGATGGACTGCCACAAAGTCCTTAGGCGTTCGGCCTCCAGGCGTTTTTAGAATTAATAATTGAAATGGAAAAAAACTTCAATGGTAGTCAATATAATTTTGTTTGTTTTCAAATCGAGTTTGTTTGAAAACTCACATTAATTAATGTCATTCATAGTTTATCTTTCGTAACGTGAAGTTTTAAAAACTTTCTGTTGTCTGTAATGGCACTGTTTTTTCAGTTTTTGTTAACAATTAATGTTGTGAATATTTTTCTTGCGTAATAAAATTTACATATTTTCCTTTCTACATAGCTATAAGAATTAGACTACACTTATTTTTGTAACATTAACTTAGATTTTCAGAATGATTTCTTCATTGGTTTGTTTTGTTTGTCGCACTCTCTATCCAATTGCCCTTTGAATTGGATGAAATGCTAAAAGTTGTTACAGATAGAAATGGTTTGGTTGGTTTAGTGCGATAGAAGAGCGTCCTAGCGACAATCGATCGCGGTTCGTCGCCCTACTTACAGCGCCGTGCTCGGATGCACTAACTCGTAGAGTTTACAGGCGACGCTTATGTATGCACGCCGCGTTTGCACGGATCATAAAATATGATTACGACTGTCTGCTAGATGTTTTAATGTAATGATATTATAAATCATTTCTATCATACACATAATATAAGTGTAGTTTCAAAAGCCGAAACACATTTTACGTAATTCGTAATTTTAGTCTGCCATTTACAAAATTAAGAAACTTTATTAATATGTTCTGAGGAAACTTTTAAATTTTAACCTTGGGATAACATTCTTTACAGCGCTTTATTGCGCACCTGTAAGAAATAAGAACGCGCTTCAATATAGACTTTATTAAAAATAACATAGGAAAATATGATCATACAATTCTTTTACCGGCATTTAAGCATTCTTGTAGCGCAATTAACAAGCAATTCATACAAGTTCTGTGACGATTTAGCGTAAGGGGGCCTATGTTGGGGTTTCCACACAGGGGAGCCATGTGGGACGTTATCTCTATGCCGGTTGATTGAATTGCGTGCTTTGACATACACCTGCGGGTCTGGAGTACCCTCGCAGTTTTGTAACGCACATGGGAGCTATTTGAAATTTGATTCACATTTTTTATTTTAATCGTCTATTCTCTTCTACCTTAAGGTTGATTAGCTGGAAAAGATAGCTTTTTAGCTATATCAGCTATATGTATATAATGATACCAGTTTCTGTTATAATAAACGATAAATAAATGTAGCAATAAAAATTATGAATGATGATGTGATATCTAATCGTATGTTCGATCACTCAAAATCTCATCGGAACGTTCTGAAAATAGAATGTCAAATCGTATTAGTATTGTATCGGACCCGCATTGTTGTCAATTTAGTTTGTTGTGTTTTCGAAATGAAGACATGACATGCTAACCATAGCCTTTGTTTTGGTATTTGTGAATAGAATGTTAACTACCGTCATTATGCCTTTAATTTTAGATTCATTTGTTAGGTTTATGAGGCGTGATGATACTCGTAATATAAAACGGTGTACGCTTCCAGTTTATTTTATTAATAAATTTAAATTCTTTTTATAATTTGTTATAAAGAATTCCCATCGACTTTAGAAGTTAAAATAAATAATTTTTGTTTTTTGAAAGTTTGTGTTACGACTTTTCTTGCGGTTAAATGCCGTAAAAAAATAGACCCGATTATATGCTGCAACATTTTATACCTGCCAGCCCAGGGTATTTATTTGAAAAAAAAGGCGTCTCACAATATAAGTATATAAATAATATTGTGTAGGAGTTTAAAATTATGATTAATTAATTTTATTGTAATTATAACATTTATTATGGTACTATTTGTCTCTTTTTTAAATGCAAATGTTAACATGCATTCACCTTTGCAGATGAGCCACATTCAGCTGTATTCGGTTCGGTGACAGATGGTGTCTTCGAAGGGAAAATAGTAGCCGGCGAGGGAGCCTTCTACGTTGAACACGCTAGAAGATATTTTCCACGAAATGGCACAAAAACCCGAGTTCACTCAGTTATTTACAAAGATGGAGACGTCACCGATCCCTATGCACATCGACGCCACGGTAAGACGTTCCCCTAACTGCTAATTTTGTAATTAAGAGACTATTTATCTGGTCACAGGAGACTCATTATTTAAATTAAATTGTATTCGTCGCGTCCAATCGAACGATCAGAATAAGATTTGTTGGATCTTGGAAATCTCTAGTAATACGATTTTGCCAAAACTATATAGAATTAGGTTATTTTTGCCAAACGGAGTTATATAATAATTTATTATCTGAATAACATCGATAACAAATTGTCACAGAGATAATAATATTTTCATTGGGATGAGTGGTGTATAATAAAACAATATCGTAATGAGTGTAAACACTACAGCTTCATTTATGTTTCGCAATTATAATGGAATTGTTGCTCTAAATTACGCTATTGGTGACAATTTAAGCCTTTTCCAACTACGAGGACAGTTCGGTAACAATGTGTCGCGTAGGAAATAAATTGTAACGTGCAGGGTATATCTCTATAAACTTTAATTCGTTTCCTTTAACGCGGTTTCGTTGGACGGATTAAACTAGACATTAATTACACTTTGCCCGCTTCTCTTGTAGAGTTCACTATTTACTGGTAATATTATACAGCCGCCCCGTTGCGCTGTTTATCATTAATTTTAAAGATTCAAGGTAATAGTCCAGACTGTACTAGATTTAGTTTATGCGCTATAAAATGAATATACAAAAGTTACAATGTAATCAAATGTTACGTGTTTACTATAATTTTTGGTAATTCGAGATTTGAAAACTTGCATGAGCGTTTGCTTGCATGAGTGTTTTTTAAGGAAGCTATACCAATTAATCTACAGAAACTTGTTCATGGTTCGCTTTATAACCAGTATTGCTAGATACAAATGGAAAGTATATACGTGTGATCGATTTCTCAATATCGAGCACAAAGTTGTGAAAAAAAAAGATTTTTAAAAATATTTATTTATGTTTATTATATACATGGATATAAAATAAAATGGTGTTATCAGAATTGTAGCTTTCAATACAACAAGCGATGTTTGTATATTCCATCCATTTATTCTCAGATACAGCTCCAAAATGGTAATTTCGCGTCAACAGCACGGCCGCTTGCTGCGTTTGCATTTTTGTCGTTTCAATTTAACGTGGATGCAATTCCGCTTTATACTTCCTACCTTCTCCCTGGCAACAAGCTAACGTTGTCATATATTTATTTAGATTCTGCATGTTGAACTTTACACTGTTATTTTTTTATATCATAACATAATTGTAAATCTGAATTACTTTTTGCATATACTTTGAACTCGTTTAAACAATAATTAGTAAGTCGTTTTGTTTGTTGCTCATGTTCGTGTAAGAAAAAACTTGTAGATCTACTTAAATATTACCTTGATCTTGTTCTCTATGACTCACATGTTATTTGTTAATGACTATTATCCTTGACGTTAGTAATGCGCTGTTAAATACAATTTTGCTTGAGATAAAAATATCCAAGAACCCAAAAGTTCACCAATACCACAGTTCATTAATCAATATAACCGATAATTATGCAATGCTTAATCAACCGTCTAAATATTTAATCATCTATTAAGGTGTTCCGTGCTAAATATAGTTTTCTATTTTGCACAAAATTTTGAGAAAGTCAATCTTGTTACGGACCTTTACCTTGCGAAATTCTCGTCAGTGCTCGAGAGATAACTTCTAAATGTTCCTAACGTTTGCCGCAAATTCCGGAGAAACGGAATGGGAGTAAGGGTGAGCTTGATTCTAATGCTAAAACAATGGCTCGCCGCCCCCAAATCCGGCTCCTATTTAAATGCAGCATGGTAACCACACTGCAAATTATTCATGGGACATGTTTCAGTAAGAGCTGCAGGGCGGTAATTTTCGTTATCTGGCAGACTGCAAGAGACCGGGCGTTCCGTGTGTGTGGGAGGGAGGATAGAGCTTCGTTAAAATGCACTGTACCGGATTCGCAGCATGTCGATGTGTGCATTCGACGTGGGAATAACAAAAAATTACTCACTCTGCTTTTCGTTACATTTTTTCATTTCTGAATTTGATTATTTTTGTAGGCACGTAGGCGGTTTGTTTGTGCCTAGAGCAGACAGCGTTTTGCATATCGTCAGAATTAATGAGCTTTTTTAAAGATGGAATAGGAAATGACGAAAGTGGAATGTTAATGTTAAAAGAAAGAACTAAAATTGTGCTGTATTTGTAAAAACAAATGGATTGCATTGTTTACACGAGCAAATTGCAACGCTGAAAGTAATAATTAAATACAGATAACATAAAAGAAACAATTAGTGCGAGTGAGTGAAAATCTCTCCGAAGTAGGGAGGTCGTGTCAGCGACTCGTTATTTATTTAGCGGAGGTCGGGTTGCTCGCTATGCTTTTATTTTTCTTTCTCTCGTCGCCAATTCACTAGCTTTTCGAACCGCAAAGTTGGATTTTGTTCATGAATAATTCACAATATCATTTTATTTTACGTAGAATATTTCAATCATCTTCAATGTTGAGATAATAATATGAAAATGGCATTTGGTCAATTTCTTTGTTAGAAATTTTTATTTACAGTTTAACCTTTTAAACCTCGTATGGTTGATTTTCATTTAAAAAATTATCTGTTATCTGTTGTTAGAAGAAAAAAAACAACCAATAATAATTGATCCTTGGTTTGAACAGTTTTATTCGTTAGTTACATTGGAGTTTGAACGTTGTTAGTTGCGCACTTCAATTATAGTTTGTGAGCCTCGCTCTGACCCCGCGTCTTCCTTCTGCCCTCCCTAATTTAGTATCCTCTCAGTATCTACACGACGCCAAAGCCAAGGTCATTACTCAACCAAAAAATTACTTGAGTTATTTTAAGATGTTGTATAATGATTTGATTTCATGGTTACAATTACGTATTTTTTGTTATCAAATAATAATAATAATAATATAATTCAGTGCGGAAAATAAATGTTACGTTACTCTTAAGTTTTGTTTCAGCTCCATCCAATATAATTACCTAATTATCATATTCATTGATCCACAATGACTCAATATATTTATTTTAGTGCATTTAGTAAATCTGAATTCTCAGCGTGAGTACTAGACGTTATGACTTCTGTTGAAATCTCCATATAAAAATCTAAGGTAGTTTGAAAAGTAAACAATGATAAATAAAAACAATTTAAATGTCATCTTTCTCTATAATTGCACGAGTGGTATAAATTGGAAATCAAATTGATGCCTCACTGAATACAGTGTCAATGACGTTTCTAATTTAGTTAATAAGCTTGATTCGCTGAACCTAGTATTTAAAAATAGGTTTCTGAACGACTATTCTGGGTTCATTATATAATTTTGATACTTTATTTATATAAATACTATATAGTATAATAATTATTATGACAAGTAGGCGATACTAAGTTTTTACTAGTATACAATGAATGTTCTAGAGATACTTTTTGATAAAAAGACAAGTTATTGAATTTGAGAATGATTGTTCAAATAGGGTAAGCAGACTAATTGTTAAATACAGTAAAGTCAAACATAATACAACAAGTAAGTAACTATATCTCAAAGTGTAGTTTCAGAATAAACCCATTACACGACAATTATCATTCTGACAATAAATTTGTCCTACTGGTTTCTCTAGATATTATTTACTTTTATACTTTTTTATATGTTTTTAGATATTCAGATTTAGCAGATAGACTAAAGCTGGCTGTACATAAATACACACTGCTGTCATATTGGTGTAGTGTAATTTTTGAGACAACGAACGTCTACAGGTCACGTGGGTGGGTGCGGCATCACGGACGAGGTGGTGCAGTGGATGGAGCGAATACAAAACTCTGGCGTAGACGACGATCTGATGACGTCACCGGCTCCAGCATCCTCCACCACGTACACTTACCATTCATCACCGCCACATCCTAATAGACTGCGAGATGATTTGCCCAGGTATGTCATTATTTATAACAAAATAATGTAGATTTGATTTAAAAAGCCCTAATTGTTAATGGAAGCAGCCATCATGGAGATGCCAGCAATTCTAAACAATAAAGAAACCTAGTCCGTAACCTATTGTTGTATCGTGTTCATCAAAGCAACAACAATAAACTGTTTCGAAATATGCAATTATTTAAAAAATATTTGAACCTACTTTTAAAGAAATTTGATTAAATTTCTTATCAAATCGATTCCAAAAGTTTTGCTTGCAATATTGAATTAGTTTGACAGCCTCCGCGGTGCAAATGTTACGCAAAGTTCTTGGTATTTGTTTCAGGTGTTATGTTTGTGTTTTCCTTGTAATACATAGTACATAAGTATAGCGTATCCTAGTTTTAGGTTAGGTTATAGCATGTGTGTTTGTTTCAGACATTGGGAATCTCATAATTATAATAAATATTCACAAGCCGCAAATTCGGGTGAGCACACACGCACGCGGCGGGCAACTTCTGATTATAGAAACACTTGCTCACTTTATATACAGACTGATCCGCTAATATGGAGGCATGTTAGGGAGGGATTTCCAGATGTGAGTGTTTTTTAATTTTTTACTCATCTTCAATTTGTAAAAGAAAATTCGTAATGACGATTTAGGTTAAAGTTTTAAGGTTTAAGCATTTAGTAATTTATCAGTGTCGATGTAATATTGTATTTTATGCGTTATTCACTCGTATTTATACAGTATGGTCGAGTTCCAGTCAAATCTAAAAGTTTTTGAGGGATAATGGTTTCATGGTTCCTATTATAAATAATTTGCCCAAACACTCAAGCACGTTCACGAATACTTAACGGATAATAATTCACTGTTCTATTCAAAACATTTGAAGTGGCACAAGTTTATTTTTACAAATAATGAATTAAAGTCCCGAAGAAATTAAGGAAATATTTAAAAAAAAAACAATTTTCTAATGCTCTATTTGAAACTTTTTTTCTAAATATCTAAAGTTTTTTCGGTTCGCATCTTCTACAAAGTTTTGACAAATACGGAATAGTGGCGTTTCTCTAATTGACATTCTCATCTTTCAGTATTTTTCATTTTTTAATGTTTATTATAGCTTCTCGGGCTATTTATCCATGTATGTTTGTAATGTTATTTGATTTAAATTAAAATAAACGCACGTTTTGTATTACATTTATTGAAACTCTGTTTCACTTACTGCGTTCGTTGCAGAAATAACGTGATAATGTAAAACAGTATATAGGATACTTTATTTTTATTGAACAATAAACAGTATTATAAGACGAAAAAAGTATAAATTACTGTTTTAACAAGTATGATTGGCAACCCTGGTGTTGGGTAATAATTCAAGATGGATTACCACATAGCTTACCATCTCCAGATGCCCGCGAAAACTCCCTACTTTAAAGTTATTTTTATTTCAAAAGATATATAGGTTTGCAATCTCTTTAGTTATTTTCCACGGTAACACATTTCGCGGTTACCAAGTGCAACACATCGCGCTTTGGCTGAACGCCAGTTTTAGAAATGTACTTAGAATTTTTTTTGCAAAACTTTTCACCGTTTTCTTAGAGATAGCGAGAGAACCATCCATATATATATATATTAAAACGTTAAATTCATATGAAATACATTTCGGTTCTGATTTATATACGAAACATAATCTGTTCAATGTGCACAAGGTCGATAATTATTAAACCTTGGTACATATGCTCATGCCTCTATTACATCTCATTGTTTTTACCTTGTACTTATTTTATTGCGTTAAATTGGATAGGCAGAGGTGCAGTTTAACGCATTCATTGCCATTATCAAATAACCCTATTTTCGTAAAATATAGACCGCTTTTATACTCGTTTAATTAACTGCAATATATATTAATTTAAGAAAATATTTTACTCTATATTAGAAACGGTAACCACACTAATTGTTGTTAGCTCAGTCTGTTGTTTCGCGATAGTAAGACGCGTTTTGAGATCAGCGTGGAAGTAATCGGCTATACCGAGAGTGTGTGTCTAGCAGTTACGCCCATGGACCATACTTTAGGTCAAAATGAGGCGGAATGTTCTCACGTGCCAGGCTATTATAAATATTTAATTTTAAACAGAGAATACCTCATATCGAATGAAAGTTTTCCACATATCGAATATAAATTTAATTCAGTGTTGCAATTATGAATTACAGCATAGGGATATAAGCAAGAGGGAAGAAGTAGATATGAAGACGCGGGAGGAGATATTATCACTTATAGCGCATCACGTGACAGCCGTCAACTACATTTATAGAGATACAAAATTCGACGGCAGACTGGAACATAGGAATATTAAATTTGAAGTTCAGAGAATTAAGGTGAGTTTACTAATATTATATTTTTGTTTATAAAAAGTTCGACTGTCTAAAGTGCATTGGTTCATAAAATTAATAAAGTAAAATGTAAATAGATTTGTTTTTAAATCATTTGTTTTCGGTGATGTATTTTCAGATATATATAATCTTACAGTTAATTAATTAATTTCAGATTGATAATGACTCGATGTGCAGTATGGCATCGCATCACTATGCAACGGAAACGAATCAGTTTTGTTTGGAAAACATCGACGTATCGAATTTCCTTAATTTACATTCTTTGGGGAACCATACGGACTTTTGTTTGGCATATGTGTTCACTTATAGAGACTTCACTGGTGGCACTCTAGGTAAAACTATTGGAATTGTGTTCTGCTGCTGTTTACCTCATTAACAAAACTCAACACAATTGAAAATACCTGCAAATGACGTATATATTTGTAAATTAAGATACGTAAATGTATCATAATTTTGATGATAATTTATCGCAAAAAATGTAAGCTGTCTGATGCAATAGGAAAAATATTAAATAGCTTTATATTGAAGTTGATGTCATTCCATCATGAGTAATAATACTGAACTGTACAAGGAGGATAAATATACTAATTTATGTTGATATTTTTAAAATATTTAATATACATAGTATGATAATTATTGTTTTTACTAATCTATTTTTTTTTTCTTATGACAAAGTAATCAATATACGAGTAAATTTAATTTTATAGGCTTGGCATGGGTAGCCAGTGCGAGTGGCGCCTCAGGTGGCATTTGTGAGAAGTACAAAACATACACAGAGACGATCGGCGGAATGTACCAAAGTACGAAAAGATCTCTGAATACTGGAATAATTACATTTGTTAATTATAACAGTAGAGTACCGCCTAAAGTCAGTCAACTTACTTTGGCGCATGAAATTGGACATAATTTTGGCTCACCAGTAAGTATTTTAAGGGTCATTATAGACACAACGGAGCTGTGTCATAAATACAAAAACGAGCTTAATGCCATGCTCTATATAGCTTTTGTTTTTTTTATTTTCGAATAATAATTCCAGTTACGATGAACTTTAAAATATTGGATTTCTTACTCAAGAAGTAGACAATAACATATCTTCAAGCATAAGTGATAATACTCAAAAATAGTTTTCAAAAGTTCATATATAGGTATATGTTTTTTGTGGTTCTCCTCATCATTTGTTTTTATTCAAACTTTTCAGCATGATTACCCTACAGAATGCCGGCCCGGTGGTCAGCAGGGTAACTACATAATGTTCGCATCGGCCACGTCTGGTGATAGACCTAACAATAGCAGGTTCTCCTCGTGCTCAGTTGGCAATATCAGTGCGGTACTTGACGCTGTAAGGGATGGCAGGAAAAGGAATTGTTTGACAGCAAGTGCTGGTGCCTTCTGCGGTAATAAAATTGTCGAGGCAGGCGAAGAGTGTGATTGTGGTAAGTGGCTTTTGTTCTATATTAAGGTTCGCCGGACCGCCATAATGGAATTCGCTGAAAAAAATGAAATATTATATGACAGGATCTTTAAAAGTAATATTTTAGTTTGTATAATAATAAATAAGTAGTAGAATTGTTGAAGAATATAAAGTTGCTGTAATTTCGTACGCTTCTTTCTCTTTACCCGTTTCTTGGCCCTATATTGTCTTGCCATTAACCAGCTTT
The DNA here is from genome assembly GCA_028551675.1 of Tineola bisselliella. NCBI lineage: Eukaryota > Metazoa > Arthropoda > Insecta > Lepidoptera > Tineidae > Tineola > Tineola bisselliella. The sequence continues at coordinate 136,042 of JAPWLS010000104.1, forward strand.
GGGGTTATCACAAACACCACACTAACGTAAGGGTATTTCAAGAGTTGCTTATGCTAAAAGCTCATTATTTATATCATAGGTTACGATAAAGAAGAATGTGAGGATCCGTGCTGTTATCCAAGACAAGTGAGCCCTGAAGATAGAGAATTAAATGCAACTGCTAAAGGTTGCACTAGAAGACGGAATACACAGTGCAGGTTGGTTGGATTTTTATAAACTTCAATCACAGTATTTGCATTTTACAACTTAAAGTTTAAATTATTTAAACTATTTTTTTTAAATAAAATTTGATTCTTTTTATCCAATCTTTGCATGTCTATTTTTTTGCTTTTCAGTCCATCTCAAGGCCCTTGTTGCCAGAATTGTTACTTTATACCGTCTGTTAGAAATCACACGTGTCGCGAGGCAAGTGAGTGTGGGCATGCTTCGTATTGTTCGGGGCGGTCTGCCGAATGTCCAGAGCCCACACCGATGGCTAACCTCACTAAGTGCAACAATGGTAAGCATTGTTTCATTCATCACACAAAATAGTCTACAATAAGTACAGTAAAAGAAGTTTTAAAAAAACAATAAAATTATATTCTATAAACCAACATGACTATCAAAACTCTATTAATAATTATATTCTTTATTTACACAGACAATTCCCTAAATTGAATATAGTTGGTAATGTGTTTTAATATGATTCAGGCACCCAGTTATGTCTGGGCGGCGAATGCAGTGGCTCAATGTGCCTTCTGTACAATATGACGGAGTGCTTCCGTTCATCTGCGCCGAATGCAATAGGAGACGGTGTGAGCCGCGTGCCTGGTGCTGATCGTCGTGCCTTATGTCAACTAGCATGTCAAACTGGACCAGAACCGGATTCCTGCCGGAGCACCGCAGACCTGGCTCATCGCATTCTTGATATACCACGCGGTGGGATCAGTCTCAGGCCGGGATCACCTTGCGACAACTTCCAGGTACTGTTTTCATACATATGTTCAGAACCTATCTGATTACTGTTTAACTGGTTGGCTAATCATCATTCATTCGGCTAGTATGAAGTTGATTGAGTATCAAGTTGTGGATCAAAATATAAGTATGCCCTTAATCAAATTTTTAAAACTATATCTAATGTGTTTTTAATTTATTACAGGGTTATTGCGACGTGTTTTTAAAATGCCGTGCAGTCGACGCCGAAGGTCCATTAGCTAGACTTAAGAATTTACTGCTGAACCGTGCAACATTACAAACAGTGGCCGCTTGGGTCACGGAGCAATGGTGGGCGGTATTATTAGGCGGAGTGGGTTTGATAGTGTGTATGGGGGCATTTGTTAAATGTTGTGCCGTTCATACACCTTCATCTAATCCTAAACGACCACCTGCTAGGTAAGTTACAAAGTGTTTACTGGGAGTTGTAGATGTTTTCCAAGTCTTGTTTACCTTAATAATCCGTTGCAGGCGATTAAGTGAGACACTACGTCGTCCAATGAATACTCTGCGTCGTATGAGACACACTCCAGGTGCAGCCCATAGAGACCCTAGACCTAGACCAGGTTATAGGAGACCTAGACATCATTACAATAAAGGTAATAATACCTCCTTATTCCATGTGATAATATATTTTTAAAAGCAGCTATTACTGCAACAGTATAATTATTACACTAAAAATAATTACACTTTTATTTGTTGAGTATAAGTAATTATTTACAATTTGTGTATGTAGGTGCAGCTTCAGCTCCTCCAGGTCCAAGTCGAAGACAAGAACCATATGCCAATGCCTATCCTCAGTCGTATGAAATGAGACCTGCACAAAAGGTATTGTCTATTAATATCTTATCTCATTTATACAAGTAGATAGTTTTATTTCACAAAAACGGGATAACGAAAGGAGTGTGTCCTGTTAATACTCATGGACCGCACTCTAGTTTAACATCAGGCGGAGTGTGGTCATATGCTGGGCTATCAATAAAAAAAAATAGAATAATAAAATTTCAAAAGGTCATTAGAATATTATGTGGCAGTTAGCGCTTGAGAGATATCCAAACAAGTTGTGTAATGTGTATAATTCCAGGTCTGACAATACGGGTATTGCGCGGCCCAATCCTCCGCGCTGCAATGCAGTAACCAGTTGGAGCAGGTGGAGTTGGTACCTGTGGGTGCTGCAATGGGTGCTCCCGTGTTAGTGGGATATGTGTACAGGACACCGCTGGCGAGTGTTGCCTCACAAACCACGATGAGTTTACGCGATACTCGACCGAAAACGCCTATACAGAAAGTCTCATAGCTAGGGTACTCAGAAATGTTATGGCGGGCGATGACTGAGAACGCTGCTGTTTAAATATGCTCAAGTTAAAAATACAAAAAACAACGGATGCTTACTTTGAACTTCGAAGATAACAAAAACTAATAATACAGTATGGTATTTCAATTGCTTATATGTATCAAAACTACATCGACATCCAAAGTAAGCAGACCATAACCTATGCTTTGTTATTCATATACAAGGTTCCAGTTTGATACCTGGTTTGTATAAATAACTGTATTTTTATTACGTTACCAAATTTTAGGGAATAATTATTAAGAGTTAAACTTTATTCATTCTATATTGAAAATTTGAGCAACTAATAGCAAATCTTTAATCATCGTCCACAACAGAAGGCCTTGGACGGCCATTTGTTGTAAAAGGAACGCTTAATGGGATTTTGACAACTTTAGCTTCCATATATTTTTATATAAATTAAGTGGGTTGTTTATTCCATTATGATCGGTCCTATATCTTCATTAGGGAAATTTAAAACCTAAATATAAACAAATTTCGGTTAAAATCTTTCATATGGCTCCTACCTTGTAACCTAATATATAATGTATCTGATGTGTCCGATCTTTGAACTTTTTTGACATGATTTGTTTATATTTAATTTGTTCCTTAATGTGGTATAAAACCTGTCTTTGTCTCTTTTGTCACTCAGAGACATGCAGGTTCATAACATTTCTGAGTATCAAAGTCCAAGTTCTCGAAATTAAAAGCCTATTCTAGGACTAGATATAAGTTTTATGGACAGTATGAGACCTAAGTTACTAAGAGAGTTTGAAGTCTCTTTTAAGTAAGTGTTTACATTTGAAATAATAATAATATTGCAAAATGAGAACACTGCCTTATAAAATAACAAATTAAGCTTAAAAGTCTATTTATATTGTGTATTAAAGAACTATGTACAGTTACCAAAAACATGCAATTTATAAAAACATTTTGTGATTATTATTATTTTGTTGGTGACTGTACTCTGTTAATATAAATAACTTTAAGAGGTAATAAGTAACGCCAAATACTTACGAATAATCTCTTCTAATTTAGGCCTGTACCATATTATTGATAAGAATAATATTTTATATATAAATAAAGCTTAATATTTATATAGAAGTGACAACTCAATATTTAATATACTAGTACAAAAAATAAATAATAATGAGCAATTGAATTAAATCCACAAGTACAGTCCACATAATTATTGTTTGGCCATTGTACTGGTGATGCTATAAATTCGAGGACTTCTCTCAATATCCAATAGTTCTCAATGTATATAATGTGATATTTAAAACAGCTCAGTAACGAGTGCTGCCAGATTAAGTGTGAAAGAAAACATCTCGGACCACATACACACAAGTTTGTGATTTATAACAATTAACAAGGAAGAATTGGCAATACTTGAATCTCAAGCTTTGTTGTGTACTTGTTTAGTTAAGGCTAGGATATGACGTACGGATGTTTTTGGACTATCATTGATAAGGGAAGAAGTACTGTTTAGATTATACTTCCAAGAGAAAAGATATTTTTATGAAAACGAATTTTATATAATATGATGATAATTTATTTACACTCACACAAAGAGTACAATTATGAGAACAGTGAACTCGTATAAATGACGATATTTTTGCAAATTGAATGTATTTTTTCATTTATTTAATGTAAATAATGTATGAGATTAATGATGTAACGTACGTAGTGTTAACCACGATTTTCGTGCCCGGTGAGGAACCCATTCTCTGATGTATATAGCTTGGAACGGCAACCAAAGAATCTGCAACAGTGTCGAACTAAATTCGCAAACCGCCACTGTTGCAGATCGTACATAAAAATATTTTGTATGTCAAAACTAACTGTTATATAAAATACGATGATTATTAGATAACTTTAGTATTTTACGACAAATAGGTTTTCCTAATATAAAAAAAATTCAATGTTTAATTTTGTGTATATTTTTGTAAATAGAGAAGATATACAATTTTAAAATATACTGCTAATTGTTCTAGCAATAACCATTGTTGCTGCGATTGTTCGTTTACGCGAAGCTTCATGCATGTACTATCATTAAATGTAACCTCATTGCTCCTATATTTGCTCATAATTTTAAGTATCGGTGTAATTTAAACACGGAGGTGCCATGATACCAGTCTCTCGTAATTTTTTCCTAAGTGAATATGGGCTCAAATTTTTCGTTGGTCTTCCAAGACTACTTATTTAGGTAATATTTTCAATTATTTTACTTTCCATGTTGGAAAAGTCGGAGGTGTTATTAGATTAATTGAAAAAAGATTAAGCAACCTTTGCAGTGGTTGATTTGCTTGCTGCATATGAATGAATTGCCGTTTCGACATTTATTTTATTTTATTGATGGTTCGATTTCTGGGCCGAAAACTTTTACAGGTGAAATCGGGAAATTGTGAAGAAAACCCTGTTGCTAGATTTCGAAATATTCCAGGTCA